>MU106359.1:129700-209867 GCA_012274485.2 Sinapis alba | reverse complement strand
CTACAGAACGCTTCTGGCAAGGAAATGAAAATGGATTATCTGATCTTTGCTTCTTTCCCTTGTCTTGTCTATACTGCCATTCATACCTAGAAGCAATGAAGCTGTACATACGCACTAACAGTCAGTAAATGTACATGGACTATGGATATAAATGACATCCTCAAAGATATATATAACTGATTAGATATCTACATTCTTACAAACTAAAACAGATCTTCTATCCTTCCATTGTTTACAAGACCCACTAAATAAAGAGAAGAAAAATGAAACGCAACATCATGAGCAGGATCCACATTTGTCTGTGTCAGGGAACGAACCAGTCTCTGTCGTAGTATCCAAAGAACCTTCCCTTGTAGCATCAGCAGAAGGCTCTCCATCATTCCCAGAGACGTTATCGCCTAGCCTAAGCGAGATCCAGTCATCACTGAAAAGACCTAACAGTGAACTTCCACCAGCTATGGTATGTGGTTCCTCGTTATATGAGTTGATGATTCCAGAAGGGTTCAATGGAGAAGTTACCCCACCATCGGTTCCACAACCACTGTATGAAGGTCCAGGAGTGATCACTGCATTGTTATCTTCTTCTTCAGAATCACTTAGAACAATAACTTCACTGTTTCTGTAAGCAAAGTCACAACCTGAATCGACATTCATGGAAATGGAATCAAGCTCAATGTCGTTGGTTCCGAAGTCAAAGGCTCCAATAGCATCCTGGTTTACCCTTGCATCATCACCATCCCTACCACTTCCAGTAGCACTACTACTCATTGGTATAATATTCTCGTCCTTTTCTTCCCTATTACTGGAAGATAATTTATCTGTATTAGGTTTGCTAACTTCCCAAAGTTTCAGAGGGGTTGAGCCATCTGAGAAACCTTCTTGTTTAATCTCATCAGCGGAGGGGTAAAGACTACCATCAGGTGCGTGCCACTGAGAGAGTTCCCCCAATACTCTAACCTCACTCTCTTTTCTGGACTTTACACGCCAAGAACCATCAGGTTTCACTTCAATTTCTGTCGCCTCTTCATCACAATGCTTCAACTGTCGTGCAGGAAGAAGACGATTCAGTAACGTAGATGCAAAGATTCAAGAACTCTAGTATTCCCATAAGTATATACCTTGGACGTGATACGGTTAAAATAAGGATCCACGATTAGATGATCCACTGAGTAGTTCTTCAGACAAATAGGGCACTGCCACTGCATGTAAACAAGCTACATTACAAAACATAAATTCTGAAAACCATTGGGGATAATCCAATATTTAGACAAGGTAGGAGACATGCCTTTCTGGAACGTTGATTCAACTCCACAAACACCTCAAGGTCAAAAACGCCCATGTGCACACAGGGTAAAAATCTCCCAGCAACTTTTATCCTAGAACCGCTCATCTATTGTCACAAGCAGAAAAGTCAGTTAAGTTAGGTCTGCAAGGAAATGTATATGTGACTGCAATAAGTATGAAAACTGAGCCACAAGATATTAGTAACTTACAGGACACCTGAGATTGACGCCGAAGAAGTCAGCGACAACTTCAATGTCACTATCACTGTCGGCATTATCACCTCCACCTCCAATGCATCGCCGTACACGTGCAATGGCATCTTCAAACGTCTCCCCTTTAGTCTCTTCTGGAATCAAATTTAGAACCTATATGGGAAAATGAGTAAATATTGAGGCAACTTAAATAATCATAACTGATTTCCAAAATGTTTCTCATGCAATATATGTGATCAGTACCTGTTGTAGAGTCCTGCGCTTCACAAGTCTAACTCCAAAACAAAAACTCCGATTGTCACCTCCAGTCAAGGATATTCTGTTAATTCCATCCCTAATAAAAGGTGTGATCTGCCAAAATAGTAAAATGAGATGGTAACAGATTACACCACTGCTTGCAAGACTTAAAATGTATGAGAGATCGACTCATATGATTAAGTCAAAAGGGTTACTGTTGAAGAGGGATGGAAAACACACAATAGGTCCATCGTCACGGCCGTTGGCCCCCAGAAGCTGTGCCCCAGGTCGGTTAATTGCGCGTACAGCCATACCTGTGAAATGATAGGGTATATCATGAAAACAGGAAAACTAAGACGTATGTGAATGCAATGCGCCCACTGGTCTGTCATACCATTGATCTGCAGATCAACATGCTGAGGCCACTGCATCCTAAAGGGAACTTTGTCATTCAAGAGCATACACCAAGCCTAAACAAAAGTAAATTCCCGTTAAAAACTCATGAGTAGATATAGTTTTACATATTTAAAGCATTTTGTGGAACCCAACCTGGATATCGTACTCTTGTTTGGCCAACAAGTCTTTGTCTGCCCTTGTGATTTGACATGTTCTCTCAACACTCTGCAATGTGTTTGTACTGGAAAGATTTTGATCGGAGTATTAGAACGATCAAAGCTAGTAACAGTACTTTTTCAGCAGGGTGTATATAACTACGAAACCATTGTGATTCTTGTTCTCTAAATACTAATGAACGTCTTATTTCAGTTCCCGTTTCAAGAGACTTAATTCCACAACTATTACCCTTTCCCAAATGAAGGAAAAGACAGAAACATAAAGTACTACTAATTCACACAATGCAGATGATTCATTACTCATTAGTACAATTGGAGGAAGGAAAAACGTGAACGTGTTTAGTAGTGATGTATCATCCAGGATAGCCCGTTGAGTACTTCAGCTTTCTAAAGTGAAAAAATGTTAACAATTGTAACTTTCAAGAATGCGAGCAGAAGTATATAAGTTCATTAACGAGAGTAACAAGGTAATATGAAGTTCTCACCCATCAGTTGAGATGATATTTGTTGAAGTCAACATCACTGGATAAAGTGGATGTGCCACTGTAACCCAAAACCTGCACAAGGACGACCATCAACCACAGTACTAATGGATAACCAAAGTTGTTAATGCAAAGATAACAATGATATTTCACAGCATTCTAACTACTATGAAAACAGTACTAGAAGCAGAGCAACTATCAAATGCAAGGAGATAAAGGAAAGAAACATCATGCAGGCGCAGCAGCGGACTCAGATGGAAAACTAATCCCAACTCAAACTCAGACAAGAAAAAGTAAAATCCTTGAAAAACTTACGGGTCAGCTCGAGTAAGTCGGCAGATTTCACAATAAAATGATTCAGGAAATGGTGGATTTCCATCCATAGGCTTCTCCGGGACAATAACACAGCCAACATGCTCCCAAACATGGCATCTTGGATCATCACACTGAAAGGAAAATAAACATAATTAAAACCAGAAAGTATGACAAATAGAATCAACAATAAATACACCAAGAGACACTCCACAATACTAATGGATAACCAAAGTTGTTAACGCACAGAGATTGACCCAGATTACCTGTATCATTGAGTCAGTCTCTAGTGAACTCCCACAAACACATCGAACTTTCATTTCTGGTCGAAAGGAATCTTCAGGCTCCCCCTTGACTTTCAGATTACTGGTATCTGAAGTTACATGTCCTTTTGATGCTAAATCACTTGCCCCAGATACTTGCATTTTCCTATTGAACACAAACAAGCAAACAAAAACAATTTGCTAAATCATTGTTTTTAACAAAAGCAAAGATCTTTCCGACAAAAAGATACCTTACAAGTAGCTTCCAAATCCATGTGTTGGGGGCTCAGACACAAACAAGAAGCAAAAGCTCAGTTCAAAACATGTGAGGACGTTAAACTCCAACAGTTTAGTACCAAAGCCGTGAAATTGAGACGGTACAAAGAAGAAGAAAACTACTCAAAACCCTTCAACTTCCAATGAGCAATCCAAAGAAGAAAATTCACAAAGAAAAAAAGAAATTACGGAAACACAAACCAAGGTTGCATCAGGAACATATGGAAACGGAATGAAAAGTGATGAGAGATTGGGAAACTAAGAGCACCTTTAATGGTGGCTCTTAGGTGGGTTCTTAAGGGGTGGGGCCCACCAAAAAATAAAAACCCACCCCTTAAAACTCTTCTGTAAGAGCTCGGTTCTTAGACTATTCATGGGCCCCACGACACGTGGCGGCCCATGATTGGTCAATTTTTTTTTTTTTTTTTTTTTTTTTTTTTTTNGAAAAAAAAAAAAAAACCTAAGAGCCCATTAGGGGCTCTTAGGGTTAATCTTGCTCTAAGGGGTTTGTTTCTACAGCTCCTTCAGAGTTTTCCCCAGGCAAAAACAACGAAACAAGGCACCAACCAGACGGGAAAAAACAAAAGAAGAATTGCCGAACCGGACCAGTCGCCGATTATCAAATCCGGTTTAGTGACGTGCACGGTCCAATCCTAAAGTCCCCCGCCACCTCCAAAATTGACGTGTTTTTTTTCCTCTCTCGCCACTACGGCAACGGTGTCGTTTCATTGGTCTTTTGTAATTTACTCGAACTTTGGATAACCGGGCCGGTTTATACTATAAGTATTATATTTCTTTAATTTGCCGGTTTATAATAATTTCCAAGGAATTTGGAAATAATTCATAGGTATTCTAGAAGAACGTAATTATTCACGTGTTATTCGAATTGAGTCGTTATCTGTATCTAAACTTCTACAATCTATTTTAAAACAATACTCAAAACTCTAATAAAAAAGAATTTAAATAAATATGTATGAGTTGATCATACCATTATGTTCAGCGACAAGTTGTTGTTTCGCAAACTAATATGTCATATGTGATCTTACATTGATTGTATACCAATATTTTACTACTAAACACACATGAATATTCTTCTGTATAAAGTATATATATTCGTTGTTTTGCTTAGTGAAGATGAGTCTTGAGAAACGAATATAATTAGTCGATTTATTTTGCTTCTAATGGAAACTGATTAACACAGTGAGATTAGTGAGTTCATGATGTTGATAGTTTCCCATAGATTTGTCAACCTTTTCGTCCAAAACCTTTTCTATTTGGCCCCCTTGTCAAATGCAAACAAACCAAAACAAAAACTAAAGAAATACATTTGCTCTTGTGGGTGAGAATCAAATCATGATAATTCCGAAAACACAACTCATAAGTTGATAAGCTTTTCTATAAATTTTTATGTACTAACCTTTGAGAGCACATCGATGATAAAAACTTCACAATGAACAAAACATCTTCGAGCAACGAGCAAGAACAAACCAAAATCTCATGTAATGATCAGTTTCATGTTTTTTACACTCTTGCAATGTAAATACAAATAGAATAATTGTAAGGGATGACTCTGTAGATTGGAGAAGAAAAAATGACTTGTAACGGTATGATCGTTTGTTAGAGAGGAGAAAGTAATATGAGTACTTACCTTTAGACTTTGAACTGCACCTCACTGCATCTAGATGCACATATAAGGATTGCTACGTAGGAGAGATACCGTCATCATCACCATCATTTAGAAGAGGTGATGGCGCTATCTCTCCTGCGAAGCAAATCTTTGTTTGCAGTTTCGAAACCGTAGAAGAAGAGCAAGAACACTCAAATGAAGATTATGTAAAATATGTCTAATCACTCTATGAGATTCATCACATCCATATATATATTATCATGAGGGTCTAAGAAGACTAGAGTGAACTTAATTTATACCATCACTATAATTGCTCTTTAATTGTCTTTTAGTTTGCCGCTTTCTATGTGGCTACAATCAAATGACCTATTATCACAAGTGAGGTCATCATGTAAACGCCATCTCCAATGATTTGACAATTATCTTGGGTGTTACATTGATTTTGTTATTTGTGTGTGGGTTTCTTCAGTTAATTTGAGCTCTTGTCTTTGCATTCATTTTCAGATGTTAAGTATGTAACAGTGGCTAAAAATTTGTTAGGTTTTCATGCATATGGAGAGGAAGACGCGACATCAAGGTCCCATTGAACTATTAACTTATCCTTAACTAGTCCTTGGATAGAACTGTTGAAACTATGTACTGTGAGAGCTTCTTGATTGTTACTTTGTAGCATAAGTTGATTTGTGACACTTATACATTCTAACTATAGACATAATCTTAACAAAATACAATATATACTGTAAGACCTCCAGTATATAGATTATCTTACTAATCTAGTGATATATATTGATCAAACAGTATTTATTTTTATATAGTTTGTTTTTGCAAACCATTCCAATCATTATTTTTAATAAATGCTCTTGTTGTCTGGTTTTTGCTTGGTAGTAGTATGTCTTACCGTATAATAAATGGTGACAGTGATGTCAAAACTAACATTACTGTGTTTAAGACTCTGCTTTGCTTTATTGAACAAGTTGGGTTAGAAACACAAGTTGAAGACTTTGATGATGTAACAGGTGAGTGCTGCATTTATTCTCACTGAAAAGGAAAAACTGAAAAGCCTTATTGTCCTCGTCATACTATTATCAGAATCCAAATGAGTAAAAGAGAAGAAAAAAGAAAGAAGAATCCAAACTCAAGTTGTCATGCGGAGAAAAGAGGTAATAAAGTGAAGCCAATGTTTACTTTCACCGATTACTAAATTATGAAGAAGAAGAGACCATACGGTCCATACCTACTACTACTACCACTATATTACCACATATCAATTGCCACGCAACAGGACAAAAGTCTCTCGTGTATTACAAATAATGAAGTGGATATTAACTGCATAGTAGTGTACTTGTATATAATCTATATACCATCCTTAATCCTTTCGCAATTCAAGATCTTGTCTTTTTCTTCTCTTTCTTTAGGTCTCTTAAAAACAAGATCACGAATTCTGAATCTACAGAGGAAAGAAATGCTGACAACTCTTAGTGGCAACTATGGCTTCCCTCTGTGCATCTCTGGGATCGCTCAGCAGTTATCTGTCTCCAAAGAGTAAACATGTTTCTTATGTTCATCTATCTCTCTTGAGATCTCCTCTGTTTTCTTTCTGACTTGTATCTCTCTCTCCCTCTTTGTTGAAGAATGGCAGATCATGACAAAAGAAGGAAGGGGATGAAGAAGAGAAGGAGATCAGACGAGTCCAGGAGCCAAGGTGAAGAAGAAATGGGTGTGGAGCGAGAGCTATGGCTTCAAGAGATGAGAGAGAGTGAAGATGTTAGAGAACTAGTTGCTTTATTTCAAGATCTAGGGTCATGGAGCTTTTCTTCTTACACAGCTAAAGCTGCTTAGTGTTTAAAGAAACCCAAAATCTCGTTAAGATCTCATTTGAGTTCTGCATGTTTCTTGTAAAACTGGAGATCAAAAATCTTTAAAACATTCTTGGTTGTTTTCAGTGTTGTTTACACGTCTATTTTGTCGTTGGTGTGATGTTTTTACTGCCTCTTTTGGCCTTATCCTATTATTTTGGTTTCATGTTCTGAGATTTTTTTGTTCGACGTAGGTTCTATTAACTCTAATCTTTAAGATCACAGAGAATTAATTGTTTGCTAATCTTGTTCGTTTAGACTGATAACACCAAACATCTAAAATCCTAAGTAATTTCAATGACTTAATCAACACTCTAGATCATTAAGCAAAATTAAGAAGCTGCATAATCGAAAACCAAAATAGTCTCAGAGATCCAAAAACAAAATAGAAAAATGTCGCAGAAAATTAAAAAAGGCTCAAACGCCATCAAAGTTTTTGTAATGCAAAGAAAAAAACAAAGACGAGAGAAGTCTCATCATTTAGCTCCCTTCTTGACTGCAGCCTTGGTGACCTTAGCACCGGTTGGGTCCTTCTTGTCGACGCTCTTGATAACACCAACAGCAACGGTCTGTCTCATGTCCCTAACAGCGAAACGTCCCAATGGTGGGTACTCAGAGAAAGTCTCAACAACCATTGGCTTGGTTGGAGTCATCTTAACCATACCAGCATCACCATTCTTCAAGAACTTGGGCTCCTTCTCAATCTCCTTACCAGATCGCCTGTCAATCTTGGTGAGGATCTCAGAGAACTTGACTGCAATGTGGGATGTGTGGCAATCAAGAACTGGGGCGTAACCATTACCAATCTGACCAGGGTGGTTCATGATGATGACCTGGGAAGTGAAGTTGGCAGCACCCTTGGCAGGGTCATCCTTGGAGTTGGATGCAACATACCCACGCTTAAGATCCTTCACAGCAACATTCTTGACATTGAATCCAACGTTGTCACCTGGAAGCGCCTCAACAAGGGACTCGTGGTGCATCTCAACAGACTTAACCTCAGTGGTCAACCCTGAAGGAGCAAAGGTTACAACCATACCGGGCTTGAGCATACCGGTCTCAACACGTCCCACTGGCACCGTTCCAATACCACCGATCTTGTAGACATCCTGAAGTGGGAGACGGAGGGGTTTGTCTGAGGGCCTCTTTGGCTCGTTGATCTGGTCAAGAGCCTCAAGGAGAGTTGGTCCCTTGTACCAGTCAAGGTTGGTGGACCTCTCAATCATGTTGTCACCCTCGAAACCAGAGATGGGGACGAAGGGGATTTTGTCTGGGTTGTACCCAACCTTCTTCAAGTAGGAAGACACCTCCTTGATGATCTCATCGTACCTAGCCTTGGAGTACTTAGGGGTAGTGGCATCCATCTGCATCAAGAAAACATTATAACACATATGTTAGCAACAAACCAAATCAAAACAAACACAACAAGCAATTAACAGTGAAAAGTTAATTCACCTTGTTACAGCAGCAAATCATTTGCTTGACACCAAGGGTGAAGGCAAGAAGAGCATGCTCACGAGTCTGACCATCCTTAGAGATACCAGCCTCAAAACCACCAGTGGTAGAGTCAATGATAAGAACAGCACAATCAGCCTGGGAGGTACCAGTAATCATGTTCTTGATGAAATCACGATGACCAGGAGCATCAATGACCGTGCAGTAGTACTTGGTGGTCTCGAACTTCCAGAGAGCAATATCAATAGTGATACCACGCTCACGCTCAGCCTTAAGTTTGTCCAACACCCATGCGTACTTGAAGGACCTCTTGTTCATCTCAGCAGCTTCCTTCTCGAACCTCTCGATGACACGCTTGTCAATACCACCGAGCTTGTAGATCAAGTGACCAGTGGTGGTCGATTTTCCAGAGTCCACATGGCCAATGACCACAATGTTGATGTGAAACTTCTCTTTACCCATAGCTGCAAGTTAATAAAAAACAGATTAGACAATTATATATAAAAACAATAACAACACCTTGAAGAAAACATCATCACCATCTACGAAAATGTATAACTATAGATCTAACTCAATACAACGAGAACGGAACGCATCAGAACAAAAACTATAACAACAGATCGCGATGATTATAAGTCGTAACAAACATGCTCGCTACTACCATACTAGATTTTCAAAAAGTTAAACACTAATAGTGACCAAGACGATTCTATATAAGGTTTTCATCCGAATCATCGTACGCGGATAGATCGATGAACAATCAGATCTTAGATTCGAGAATCGGAACGATATAACAGCATAGAGAAAGCTGTAATCACAGTCAAAGTAAGGCTTACGATGAGAAATCTAGAGACGAATAGCATGAACGATAATACAGAAACCTGAGCAGAAAATCATAAGAAGATGATTAACAACCTAAAGAGAGAGAGAGAGAGAGAGCTATGTTCTCACCTGCAAGTAAGAATGTGAGATGCGGCTACGAAACTGAACGAGGGAACTTAATGAGGGCGCACCTTAGGCTTGGAGCAAGCCAATGCTACTTATAGCTGCGAGCTCTAGGGCTTTCTCATTTGCTTTGTGGTAGTAGTTTTACGCATTTGCCCTTTCTCATTTTCGCTTTCTATATTTTGTGTTGTTGATAAGTAGGACTCGAACTTTTATCACAGATTCGGATTCGATCCGAGATCCGATCTGGATCTATTCCAAAAATATGGATATCCAAAGGAGTTGGATTTAGATAGTAAAATGTTGGATCCATCAAAATCAAATTTAGATCTGGATATCTTGATTTATTAGTCTGTATATTTTGATCCATATTTTTTATTGATAATGTTTTCAAAATAGTAATATATATATATATATATATATAAATTAATTTTATTTGTTATATTTTTATTTTTATAATATTAGATAAGTATAAATTTTGTAATAATATACTTTAAAATAATTAAAAATAGAGAAATACTATAGAATATCTCTAAAAAGTTTTTGTCACAAAATAGCACACAAGAAAAAAATGACTAGAATGTTTTATTAAAGAGGTAAATATACACTTATATACATATGGTTAATTAATCTATACTTAGGGTTTAGAATTAAGAGGTAGAATTTGGGGTTAGTGTTTCAAATTTAAAAAAATAAAAATTAAAAATTAAATTTTTCAAAATAAAAAGAGGATATTTTGATCATTTTCTTCCTTGAATGTTTAAAATTTGAAACCCCACCCCCAAAACCCCACAATTTAACTCTAAACCTTAAATTTAGATTAGTTAACATTAGAGATATAAATATATATTTACCTCGTTAATAAAATATTTTGGTAATTTTCCTCATTGAGAGCTATTTTTATAAAAATAATTAAAAATGACTATCTTATTGAATTTCTCTAGTTATATTTTAGATTATATTTAAATTTTAACTTTGTAGGCGATATGCCGGCAAATTTTAATAAACTGACCATTAGTTATTTAACAAAAATGAACAAATTGATTCTTCAGTTAAGGGCATATTTCTTGTTCGAATCTTGATGGAATCTTACATTTAATTTGTTACTTAAGCCATTGTAGTAGTAAGAGGTTGAATAACTATTCAGAGATTGATGATTGAAGTTGCATGGGTTTTGTCAACAACAAATTTAAACACACTGTGCACGCCCAGTTGCAAATTTTCAGGAAATCCAATAAATATGCTAGTATATTATGCATTTATATGCTGATCACCACATAACGGGGTAGGATACATATTCCCGCAACACCTGAAATTCAACAACTGATCAACAAAAACTAACCAACCAATCTTGATTATAAACCAAAACTAAACCGATAAAAACATAACTTCATCAACATACATGCATATATTATCAAGTTTTGTTATCTATAGTTTTTGCTTTAATTATTCGGTACATATGAAGAGACCATATGTTACATTAAACATAAACACACTGTGCACTCTGAGGTGCCAACTTTCAACAAATCCAATAAATATGTGAATGCATCAATCATAAATCATGTATATGCTGATCACCACAGAATGGGGTAGGCTGCATATGCCGCAACACCTGAAATTCAACAACGAATCAACAAAAAGTGAGCATATGAGAATCTGTCACTCTTGACCTTTATTTTATAGGTTATCCAAAATAAGGTATATAATATATATACTGTTATATAGCTTAAATTCCATGATAAATGACTTACCACACATGTTCTTCCCCATCTCCACCTTGATGTATCCTTTCTCACCCCAATCCGTTCCCCATGAGTTCTGTATAAGCCAATATGGGACACCCTCTTCAACTCCATAGCCAACCACCAACATGAAATGGTTCAAGTCCTAACCGCCACATAAAAAAAAAAACAATTGAACACCAACTATATAATAAGTGTCTACTTGCAACAAAGTGTAATAATGTCTCACCTTTGTAGTATTTCCACACTCAGTACTACTGTAGACTCCTTCCTCGTAAAAAGCGAATGAGTTTGTAACGTGAAATCCTATGGTAACTGGCCCGATGGATCCGACCCATTGCTTCAGTTTATTTTCATCAATCTGTTGTTTATCCAATCATCATTACTACAAAGTTACCCCCGAGTGTATATTTTATATGCGGGTGAAAACCAAAATCCTCGTAAAAAGATGCTTACCGAAACGCCTACACCATAGCTCTTGATTAATTTACCAACCAGTGAAGGCTCATATCTGCATTTTCCCTTTGTACCTACGTAAGGGTAAAATGAACCATAGTTGAGTTTGCGCTCTACGTTGTACTGAAAGGCGTTGGCAGCAGCTCCGCCATTGCAGCCATTGTTATTTGTAGAACAATCCAGAAGCTGTTGCTCAGACAGGGATGCTCCGATTCTATATTTCTTACGGTAAGCAGCCTCAACAGCTCCAACTGAGCTGCAGTACCCAAATCGACCAATATATATATCAAACAACCTTGACTTTTAACCTTAGAGCATATGTTAAGAACCAATTCTTAATTTTAACAAATAAAAAGTTAAAGAACCGGTTTTTAAATTCCACTAAGAACTCCCACTAAGAATCCGCCTTTAATCATGGTCTTACATCAAAAGATGTTACAAAAAAATTAAGGAGATAAATATTCTAATCACTAGTTGACCTGATTGCCCAGCCAGCTTCACATTGTCCCTGATCTTTGACCGGGCTAACTATACCAGCTTCTCTCCAGTCTTTCTGCAGTTACACAATTTAAAGACAA
Source organism: Sinapis alba (assembly GCA_012274485.2). NCBI lineage: Eukaryota > Viridiplantae > Streptophyta > Magnoliopsida > Brassicales > Brassicaceae > Sinapis > Sinapis alba. The sequence continues at coordinate 197,570 of MU106359.1, read as the reverse complement.
AATAAAATAAAATGAAATATAGAAAGGGCTAAACACGTTTTCTCAAAATTGAAAAACAGGACGGATGGTTCATTACAGCACTAGGAGTTGTGGTTGTTTCTGTGAGATTGTGGCTGCCCTTTAAAATGCCAAAGCGAGAACAATCAAACGTGTTCCTTAGAAACTCTTGGATGGTCAAATCAGCAAATTCTGTTTGGATTCAAGAGACAATAAGATGGGCCAATCCTTATCCATCAAACCAAACAAGGATCACGTAAAGACACACTCACAAAGAACAAGTTTGATTCAGAACATTAATATTATAAAGTAACAGAACAATGATATTTGATGGTAAATTTTCACACAAAGTAGTCTCTCATATTCACACACTCTGAAAACGTGGATATAAACAAGAAAAGCAAAAATCTAACTAAAATCACAAGAGAAGTTTCAGTAGAATAATAAAAGAAAAGTTTCGGTAGAACAGAAGAAAATTTTCCTATTTTATTTTAAAATAACCAAACCAAAAGAGAAGACAAAATTACTAAAATATTAAACAAAGTAACAATTAATAAAATAAAAACTTTAAACGTTAAAATTATAGAAATGGTTTATATACAACTATAATACTATATTTAATTAATCAACTGTTTTTTATTTACTTAGTTTGAAAGGTTTATTATCCAACGAAACATGAATCATCTTCTAAAAAGATATTTATTTGGTTTACATGATATAACAAATCAAACCAGATTATCAATGTTGGTTTGGCTTAGATTGATTTGATTCTGTTTTATCAAATTGAACATTTTATTCATTTCTAATATTTTGATAAATTTAGTTATATTTAACTATATTACCATGAATCTTCAAAAAATCACACTAAAGGTGTTCAAGTCGATTAAACGAACCAAACCAACCGAAATAGATATATGGTTTAGATTTGATATAAAACCGAATAAATCAAAAATCAAAAGTATTTAAACTTAAACAAAATTAAAAAAAAAAAAAATCAAACTGGACCGAATTGAGCATTCCTTATCGCACCCATCAATTTATTTGCATGCTTTCGCTCAAAAATTTCAAAACCTCTCCCATAATAATCCATCAAGAGACCGGAATTACAACTTCATGATAAGAACGATAAACTTACTATTGACACCGAGTTTGAAAGATAAGGCTTTCTTATTGGTGGATCCGATTAAATCAAGATTCTCCTGGAACAACGAGAAACGGTGCTTTATCTCCTCCTTGTTTTCATACTTTTTCCCATACCTTTTCATCACAAAAAGAACGAATCAGTTTGTTTATCATAGAGACGTACTCAAATTCAACGGTGAACGCACCATGCAGAGGTAAAAGATGGGGACTTACTTTTGAGTGAAGCGAGCGAAGGAGAGAACGTTGTTGGATGGGCCTAAGATCTTGACAAATAAGTCCTCTACCTTCTGTAGAGCGTCAGAGATCGGAGAGGACTCATGGGATCCGATGAGAATCACCAGAACCACCAATGATAGGATTGCTCTCACAGACATAGTTCTCTTGTAGTCTTATTCTTCTGTTTCAGTGTTTAGTTGCAGCTATTGTGAGAAGTGATCTTAATATGACATGACCTTTTTATACCCAAAAGGTTTGTAATAACTTTTGGTATGAACTTCTTTTTGTGTTTATTCTTATTTATTAACATAGTAAGAAAATAATATATCTCTACTTATTATTTGGTCAAAAGATTATATAATTCGTTAAGTCAACGAACCCATGCAACCACGTTGTATAAGGAACCGAGAGGGGAACCAAATCAGACCGAATATCTGTTAAACGTGGTCGATCATAAATTCATAGTTAAGACTGGACGTTTTTAATAAGTGTATTATATAAAATAAAACATGAAGATCATAAAATTAAACGTGATCATTTGTTGTATATATGTTTTCAAAATCTATAATAATAATAAATTACAACTAAATAATTTGAAAAGAAGTTATTGGGGAATCTTCCTAAGGTTTCTCATGGGCCATACGCTCATTCCTGCTTGAAATGCTCGAACCATGTGTAAGTGATTTGCTTTTCAATATCCCAATCTCTTAATTATCCTAAATATATGACTCACTCTCCAGCTCATTCCGTACGATTTAATTATATTCACAGTCACTTTCTACTGTAGTCAACCTTGGTTTTTGCAGCTGCTTCTTCCTTTTTTCTTACTCTTACTGCACCAGGAATGCAAATAATTTCGAACCTATATTACTAATTATTTAATTAATATTTTGTCAACCATAGGTCCATAACTAAGCTGTATACTAGCTGTATGCTATGTAGTACAAATTGACTTACGAAGATATTTCATTCTAAATAATTTATATTGATAGGTTTGACATGCATGTATATATTATTAAGTTTCAGAAATTTTTATTCGGTACATATAAGAGGCCATATGTTACAACAATCATAAACACCCAACCAACTTTCAAGTAACGTACGTTAATCCAATAAACATGCGAATTGAACATCATTGCTTTCATATGCTGATGATCACAAGCTAGAACCGGGTACTTTGCACCAACACCTATAATTTAACAAGAAATCAACAAAGGATAGAGCATTTGAGAATATGTCTCTCTGAATCTTTCTTTTACAGGTTATATCCAAAACAAGGTATATGCACAGCTTAAATGGTAATGGTTTTATAGTTTCTTGAAAAAAGAACTTACCACACATGTTCTTTCCCATCTCCAACTCCAAGACCATGTTTTAACTAGCTTTGATTTGAAAAAAGTCTATGACATGACTGTGAAAGTGCTAACATGTTTCCACTGACACAGAATATTTTTAAAAAGGGAACCCTAGATGGACATCACATGTAAGTGTGAATCATTTGTATCAAACTTTTGAATTTTTAATAGAAAGCCCTTTTTAAAAAAAAAAGAAGACATCACATGTAACCAAAAATAATAAGTTAAATCGTTGACAAAAAAAAAGGTTAAATCAAAGGTTATTGTTTTATAATGGTTTCGTGAAATCATGGGCTTCGGGCTTCGGCCTTCGGCCCATCCCTTCTAAAGAGCTTTTTAACGCCGTTAGGTCTGACGTCTATCCATGTCACCGCCTCACCCTTAATACTTTGGCTATAACAGTAAAACCCTACCGTCTCGTCGCGTCGTCGTCACTTACAATCTCCGCCGGCGAATCTGAAATTTCTTCGAGACTAACAATGGCGGGAGATAACAGTGGGACAGGGCGAGAAAGACCGAACATACTGATCACAGGAACTCCTGGTACCGGCAAATCGACGACGGCTTCTGCTCTGGCCGAAGCCACGAACTTCCGGCATATCTGCGTCGGAGATCTTGTCAAAGAGAAAAACTTGCACGACGGCTGGGACGATCAGTTCGAGTGCCACGTCATCAACGAAGACTTGGTGAGTTTCCTCTATTCGAACTAAACCGGTTTAGACATTTATGTCTGAAGTTGAATGGTTTTGTCTATATACGAATGAAGCTGTCGTGATAACTTGTTATTGAACTTGGTGAGTCTTTCTTAGCTGTATACTGTCTTTAACTTTAACTTCAGGTGTGTGATGAGCTTGAAGATGTAATGGAAGGAGGAGGTAACATTGTGGACTACCATGGCTGTGACTTCTTCCCCGAGCGTTGGTTTGATCGTGTTGTTGTGCTTCAGACTGAGAACTCTGTCTTGTATGACCGTTTAACCAGGAGGGGTTATTCGGGAACCAAGCTTAGTAACAACATTGAATGTGAGATCTTCCAAGTTATGCTTGAAGAAGCAAGTGATAGTTACAAAGAGGAGATTGTCACCGCGCTGCAAAGTAACACCATTGAAGATATCTCCAACAATGTCGCAAGTTTGACGGAATGGATTGAATCATGGAGTCCCTGAGCATATTTTTTTATAACCATAAAGTTGGGTTTTTAGTAGTTTATTTTTTATGAATTCTGCATTTATCTTTGTTTTTAGTTTTGCAATTTATAAGCACAATTCAGCTGTTGCAAGAGCAGCTTATGTATGTTCCTTTTGATACTTAATAATATAAAGTTTACATCTTTCATATGGTCTTGTACAATCATGGTTGAGAAATATATAAATGTGGATCAATGTGGTATTACTAAGTGGTGCGTCTAAACAATAAAGTATGAATCGTATGATTAAACTTGCAGAAGGAAAAGTATGTCTTTTCTCTTACTTGACGTGTTGGATGTTTCCTGTAGTTTTATCTTATGAGAATTTTGATTATAAGACTTGCAGAATGCTGGTAGCAATTGGGAGAATATTTAAGCAAAGTTTGCACCTTTTGGCTCTCAATAGCGTGTGCATATAAGCTGTTCGACAAAATGACTCAATGAACTTTGTTTTGTTTGGTTGTTCAGGTGAAACAATGCTGGCGAAGACATTTGTTCTGAGACATCTCCTTGTATCGAGGTGTTTCTCATCAGTTACTTCAAAGACGCTTAAGGTGGGAGATGTTTTAAGAGAAGCAAGAGTTTTCTCAAGTGAAGATGTTAAGGGATATGCTGAGGTGAGCAATGATTGGAACCCACTTCATTTTGATCAAGAATCTGCCCGTAAAGCCGGATTTGAGAATTGCCTTGTCCATGGAATGCTTGTTTCTTCTATGTTTCCTCGTATCATCTCTACCCATTTTGTAAGTTCTCTAGATTTTGTTTACATTTATCCATCTTTTACATGTCCTAATAATGTATGAGTATACACATTTGAAGAAACATGATTGAGTCATTTTGGTCTTGTTGCAGCCTGGAGCAGTGTATGTATCCCAAACTCTGCATTTTCGATCACCAGTTTACATAGGAGATGATATTCTCGGAATTGTTCAAGCTACAACTTTAAGAGAAACCAAGAATAAGTACATGTAAGCTAAGTTTATTAAAACCCATTGAAAAAAGTTGTTGAGTTTTTGTTATTCTCTATCATAACTAGATTCTCATTTCACTTTGTTAGTGTCAAATTCTCAACCAAATGCATCAAGAATCACAGTGAACTTGTTGTTCTTGATGGTGAAGCTACTGCAATCTTACCAAACCTCGAGATGCTACAGCCAAGCCATTTGGAATGACAGGAAACAAACCAGACATGTAAGTTTCTATGTGTTTTTTTTTCTCTTTTAATATGACTACTCTGTTCTTGTTCTGTTTTGTTCCTTCGTTTCTCTGTCTTTGAAAACTATGGTCTGAAACTTGTGAGATTTTCTTTGTAAGTTTTATTAGTAATGAACTCGGTTGCTATTATATAACCTTCTATGATGTCTCAATCACAGTTTCACATTCAAATTTTTATTAACAAATTGAGAAAGTATCTAAAACTGATATACACACACTGATTACATTGTATTTGTCTGAAAAAATAAGTAAGATATATATAAAAAAATTATCTTCCATCTCCGTACGTGATTGTGTGAGTAACAAACATGGAGTTATGAGGCGAAGGAGGAGAAGCTGATGGCTCTAAAGAGCTTCTTGAAGTGAAGGGTTTGGATGTTTTGTAACACTCTACAAAGTCTATTAGGATATTTTTACATTTCAGATCGGGTTTTTATTCGAAATCTGTTCAGATTTTGGCTTGAGAATTTTGCAGCCAACCCTAAAATATGGTATTCAAATATAAATACACTGCAATGTTATTGTTACTCAATTAGATATAATATTTTCTATAATAAAATAGATTATGGATCCTAAACTAAATAAATGTAGAATAAAGTACCTGAATATAATTTTGGACTAACACTTGTTATTATAATAATTACACCTTTAGGAGTTTTTTGGCTAATCCCTCATTATAATAATTAACTTGCTCACCCTAATCATACTTTATTCCCACTATGGTTTTGGTATTAAGATTTTTAATTTTGGGTTATGCATATTGTAGTCTATTTTACCTTTTTAGATAACACTATTCTTACCATTAATTTGGATTCCTATTATTAATAGATAAATTTTAGTTTCTAAATAATATACGATGACTTATATAAACTTATAATTTATTATGAAAATATTAATAATTTCATTAAAGTATAAAACATAAATGTCACATTATATAAAAGTTTAAAAATTAATTTCAAAAATAAAAAGTTTGACACTTTATTGATATGAATAGTATTCTCTTAAATTCAAAAGAGTATTATTTATAAATTCATTTTTCCTTAAAATGATATGTCATTGGAGAAAATTTCTCTCGTTTTTTGTGTGTTTGCCTCAAAATGATAAAATATTATAGATGGTCTTACAAACAGACTTACGGAGATATTTCATTCTTATATTGATAGATAGATTTAACATGCATGCATATATTATTAAGTTTCACAAATTTTGCTTTTATTCGGTACATATGAACAGACCATATGTTACTACAAGAAGCATAAACACAACAATGTGCACTCCCAAGTTCCAACTTTCAAGTACTGTTAATCCAATAAATATGCAAACATCATGCATCCGTTCATATGCTGATCATCTCATCCGAACAAAAAAAGCATTTCTCGCAACACCTGCAATTCAACAATAAATCAACAAAAGATAGAGCCTCTCTGAATCTTTCTTTGACTGGTTATATCCAAAATAAGGTATGTATATATATAGCGTAATTGATAATGGCTTTATGGTTTCATGAAAAAGAACTTACCGCACAAGTTCATTCCCTTCCTCAACTTTAAGTAACCTTCTAGGCCCCAACTCGTTCCCCATGAGTTCTTTATAATCCAAAATTCGATACCGTTTTCAGTTCCATAACCAACCGCCAAAGCATATTGGATCACGTCCTAAATACCACATTAAAAATTAATGTAACACTAACTATATAATAAGCTAATAATGATTTTACTTGCCACAGAAAGTCCAATGTCGTCTAATTATTTCCACAACTTATTTTAAAAAATATTAATAATATATTTAACAATGTAATGATATAGTTTTTAAAGTTAATATCTTCAATTATATAATTATTTAGTATTTCTTTTGAAATTATAAACGCTAAATCTAGAAAATATCTCCAAAATTTTAAAACTGTAGAAATAATATATATATATATATATATATATATATATATATATATATATATATATTAAAAATATTTTATAATTAGACTCTTGTTTATATTCAACAGTTCACTTGCACATGATAAAAGGCCACTCTGAGAAAGTCTTACACTAAAACATCGAGGATCCGTGTAAACTCCTTCACTGTAAAACATCATTGATCTTGTAACGACGAATGATATGCTAATTGGCCCTATGGTTCCAATCACGTGCTTCATTGTTTGTTCCTCACCCTGTTATATGTTGTTCAAAATCATCATTACAGAATGAATGTATATTTTACATTATAGAACATATAGTGGGGTTGGAGATGCTCTTACCGCAGAGATACGGACCTGTCCTTTGATACGGGACGGTGGCAGTCTACTTCTGCAAATCCCACGGACACCACTGTAAGGATATTGTTGCTCTGAGGTGAGTTCGTGGGATTTGATGTAATCAAAGGCTTGCCAAGGAAGACCACCAACGCAGCCCTGGGTACCGTATGTTCTGTAAGAACAATCTATAAGCTGTTGCTCAGATAACTCTCTTCTGATTCCAACATACTGATAGTAAGCTGACTCAACAACTCCAGTTGCGCTGTAGTACCAAAATCGACCATATGTTGTACATCAAGCTAGTGATGCTATCTATATAAGGAGATATCAAGATCCTAATCACTGGTTTACCTGAATGCCCATGAAGCTCCACATAATCCCTGATTTTTGACCCGGCTAACAAAACCAACCAGTCTCCAGTCCATCTGCAGTCACACAATTTGAAGACAAAAAAAAAAAAATCAAATATAAAAACGGTATGATGGCTCGGTACAGCAACATTAAGTTCTAATAAACTTACTATTGCCGGTAAAACAGCTAGTGTGAGATTATGGCTGCCCTTTAAAGTGGCAAAGCTGTCTTGAGCAGCGCTCGAGTTGCTCACATGAAACTCTTGGAAGGTCAAATCAGCAAATTCTGTTTGGATTCAAGAGACATTTAGATGGGTCAATCAATCCTTATCCACCAAACTACAAAGAACAAGATCAACCTTTTTTGAAATAACTAAATCATAATTAAAAAGAATTAAAAACAATTATATAATTGTCAATTTACTATTTAATAAAACTTATTTTGGTCACTTTGACTTTTGGATGTTATTTTAAAACTAAAAACTAAAAAGGCTGTTTACATACTTATATACAATTTTTTAAATCTTGACAAAATGATTCTCATAAATTTAATATTTCATAATCATATTTTTTTTCTTTTTTTCTGAATAGATAAAATAATTATTATTTTTTCATTTTATTTGTTATTTTATCTAATTGAAAAATATTATACTCGTCAAATCTAATTATTTAACTGACATAAGTACACCAGGATTATGTTTGTTAGTAATTTTAATAATATTAATGTGAAGTGTTAAAATGTTAATTGGATAATGAAATATTCATTATAATATCAATAGCTGATTGTATCATTTAATTATTTTTTTTTTTTGAAAATGATGTAAATACTCATATACCTGTTTGTATTTTCACAAATTTTCATTTTTAAAATTGTGATATATATATATATATATAGCTTTTAACCAGGTTTATTTTGTATTAGTTATGTACTAATATATATAGAAATTCATTTCTGATATCCGTCCGGTTATGGTTTAGTTTCTTTTTGGTATTTTCATTTATAAGTTAAGATAACCATAAACTTACGATTGACACCGAGTTTGTAAGATAAGCCTTTCTTGTTGGTGGATCTGATAAAATCAAGATTCTCCTTGAACACCGAGAAACGGTGCTTTATCTCCTCGTCGTTTTGATACATTTTCCCATAGCTTTTCAACACCAAAAAGAACAATCAGTTTGTTTATTATAGAGATAAAAATATATATATATATGATGTAATTATCGATATACATAAACTCCTAAAGGTTAGGACTCTAGTTGTTGTATAAGTAGGCTACTATGCACCTGTGGTATATAGAGGTATGGGACTTACTTGTGAGTGAAGCGAGCAAAGGAGAGAACGTGACGGGATTGGCCTAAGATCTGGACAAAGGATTCCTCTACCTCTCGGAGACTGTCGTTGGAGACCCCCCGGATCCGAGGGGACTCATCGAATTCGATATCCACCGCCGACGATGCGGTAATGAGAATTACTAGAACCACTGATGATATGATTTCTCTCACAGACATGGCTTTTCTCGTACTCTCCTTCTCGCTCTTTTAGCTTGAGTGATTATCAGAAGTGATGTTAATCTGAGATGACATTAATTGTGTAGTCCCAAGAAAATGATATTAAATAAAACGTGATTATTAAAATATTGAAGGTGGTCATTTGTTTTATATACTCCCTCTGTTTTATATAGTCCCAAGAAGATGACATTTAATTTTACATATTTTCTATATAAAAACATTATTATTGATACACTTAATCTTATTTCAACCAATACAAAATTAAACTGGAAAATAAAATTAATAAATTCTGCATTGAAATCTTAAAACGACACTTATTTTGTAACGAATTTTTTTCAATTAATATGAAACGGAGGGAGTATATTTAAAATAATAACATGGGTTCAAATCTGTAATAAACTTCAACTAATTCCTTTGAAAAGAAGTTGGGAATCTATCCCTGATGATACTTCCTCAGGTTTTTCATTGTTACTTCTTTCACACGAAAGGTCGAATTCCTGCTTGAAATGCTCGAACCATGTGCAAGTGATTTGCTTACAATATCTCAGCTTCTTATCCCAATATATTCCGCGGTCTCCAGATCAAGCAAGATTTATTATTATATTTACTTTCTACTGTACTCAACCATGTTTTTTTTGCAGCTGCTCCTTCCTTTTTTCTTGCTTTGTTACAAACTTCTTTCTTCGTAATTTTTTTAAAATTCACTAACATGGTGAAGCTACTGCAATCTTACCAAACCTCGAGATGCTACAACCAAGTCATTCGGAATAACATGAAACAGATCCTACATCTGTAAGTTTCTATATGTTTTTTTTCTCTCTTGTAACGTGACTTCTCTGTTCTTGTTCTGTTTTGTTATTTCATTTCTGCTGTCTTTGAAGACCATGGTTTGGAACTTGTTACAAGTTTTGTGAAATTTTCGTTGCAACTTGCATTAGTAATGAATTTGATTGCTATTATATAACCTTATATGTTGTTTCAATCACAGATTCACATTCAAATCTCTATTAACAAATTGAGAAAGTAGCAAAAAGAACACTTACATTGTATTTGTCTGGAAAAGTAAGAAAGATATTAAACTTTTCACCTTCCATCTCCGTATGTGATTGTGTGAGTAACAAACATGGAGTTATGAGGCGAAGGAGGAGAAGCTGATGGTGCTAAAGAGCTTCTTGAAGTGAATGCCTCCAGCAAAACCGGAATATAAACTCCAATCCCAGGAGAATCTGGTGAGAAGTTGGGCAATGGGAGATTCTTGTTTATGTATTGTACCACCTGTTCCATGGTTGGTCTTGATTCAGCAGCAACGTTTGTGCAGAGCAATCCAAGTTTCAGAACCATATCAACTTCCTCTTCTGAGTATTCAAGTCCCATTCTTGTATCTATAGCATCAAGCAGAGAATCACTTCTCCAGCAATCACAAACCCATTTGATCAAATGCCTTTTCTCAGACGGAACCTTGGTGTCTAGTGGTCTCCTTCCACAGGTTACTTCAAGCATGAAAGCACCAAATGCATAAACATCCGTTCTTGTAGAAGTTCCCATTGTTGTTAGCTCAGGTGCCATGTACCCCATTGTTCCTATAGCAGCCGTTGCAGGTAAGCTATCTCCGTAATCTTCAAACCTCGCCATTCCAAAATCTCCTAACCGTCCATTGAAATCAGAATCTAACATGACATTAGAAGCTTTTATATCTCTGTGTAACACAACTTGGTTAGCTCCTGTGTGCAGGTAACTGAGAGCAGAGGCAATATCCTTCAAAATCACGAACCTTTGTGGCCATGAAAGAGGCGGTTTTTCTCTGTGAAACAAGTATCGATCAAGACTTCCATTAGACATATACTCAGTGACCAGAAGAAGCTCTCCTTTCCTTCTGCAGTATCCAAGAAGAGGAACCAAGTTTCTGTGCTTTAAACTTCCCATAGTCACTACTTCAGCTACAAACTGTTTCATCCCTTGCTTCGCGTCATGGCACACTCTCTTCACCGCTATGTCTCCAACGCGAGGCAGATTCCCTCTGTAGACTTCTCCAAAACCGCCTTTCCCTAAACGACCATCTTGGTCAAAACCTGTTGTTGCGTTGTATAGAGATTTATATGAAAACCGGTGTGGACCATAGTCTTTTTCCCATGCTTCTCTGACTTCTGAATACTTCTTTCTCCTGTGTAAGTGAACCCCTCCAAGAACAGCCAACACTATGAGTGATAGCAACACAAACAAAACAACAAGTAGAGGAGATGTTTGCTTCTGTTTGGCTCTTGGATGAGGAATCTGAGGAAGTTTTGACAAGTCCAGTTTCTGCAACAACGCTCTCTTTCTGCTAAAACTCCACCCTAAGATACATTGGTAACTAACCAATGACCCTGTTGCTGCAGAGAATCCGAAAAACAGTTTTTGATCCGGGAAGATTTCAGTAAGATTGATGGATCTTGACAAGAGAGGATGGTTTGGCTTCTGGATTCTTAGAGGAGCTACTGTGACATTGAGTATACTTCTTTCATAATCCACCCACACCTGAAAAGGTTTTTCACTTAAGAGATGCATGCTTTCATTCTTCCCTTTGGTGTTTGAAAAGTAAGAAGCTGAAGCAGACTCTATAGACCTGAGGCTGTTGATGTCTATACCGACATGATTCTTATCAATATCATCAAACTCTACGCTTTTAGCAGTATCAAGCTCAATAGCTAGAAGCTGATAAGATGGAGATCCGTTTGTTGAGATGTTGGAAAGCCCCATGTACTGTGTTGGATCTGCATGTGTGAAATCCAAGGAGGATGATACGACAAAGGCGATTCCATGGCCACCTTCAGCTCCTGGTTTAGGCACAAGTGCGCACACAAAATGAGTTGAGAATGAAAAATTCTTCTCAGATGAATCAAATGGCTGCTTGAAGAAAGCATGACCCATTTGCTGTGTTGAGGCGTTGGTCAGCTGCAACAATCCATCTGGAGAGAGGAGTTTTGCAGCTCCATCTAGATAAAGATCAACTTGAGCTTGGAGAAAGCCATTGTAGATGAAACCTGCTCCTTCTCGTTGACCTAACAAGCAAATCAGATGACTAAAGAAGATCACCAAGATCAGATGCAATCCTTTAGTAGCCATTGTTGATGAGTTAAAGAGAAGTGTAGTTTGGTTTATATTTTTCAATTTCAGATTAAAACTTCTTCAAGACATGAATTCAAGGCCAATTATCTTTAGGAAATGCATTTCATATGGGCATCTTCTGCGTTGAAATTTACCAATTGAAATGTAACCATGACAGTTACCTTCAACCTTTATTTTATGTTTGTTGTTCATATAATAATTGTATAGTCTCTTGTCTGGTTCTAACAATGTCTAACTCAAATGACATTAGACACATGGTCTAGAGAATGAAGCCAATCCCCTATATTAAAAGCTTATGCCGACCAACCAAAGTTTGGTATTATGAACAGAGAGGTGATATATAAGAAATTAAGTTCATTATTTTCTGCAAAATAACTAATACAATAATGTTCGGAAAAAGAACTAATAAAACATTTATTTGTTTGTTTAAATCAATACACAAATTAAAGAAAATGGTAGGAAGACTTTAAATCATACTTATCACCTTTCTTGTTGATTTGTTTGTTTATCCCTCCTAGTTTGTACTGTTTGATCTTGGTTTTGTATTTCATTTTCTTTGATTATTTACATTTGTTTAGATTTGTTGGATAATATTAATGTCTTTCTTCACATGATCTATTCTAATTAAAATACTATTAAAGTCCATGTCGTTGTAATAATAGCTTCAGAATAGTATTGTAAATGGATGTTGACAAAAGAAGAAACCTATATTACTTTGTTCTAACACATTAGTCACGTTTAAACTGATGTGTGACTACTTAAGTCCAAGTCAATAATGGCAAATTAAGAGATGTATCTTGAAGTGAAATCCAAGTCCATGACGGCAAAAAGATAATATTATGTTTTGAGATCTGCAAATCTTTCATTGAAATAATATAACCCCTAGGGGTAACAAAATAAAGCATATAAACATTAAGTAAAAGCTTAACAATATTATAACATAAATGACCCCAACTTGAAACTATGCAGTGCTGCATGTGGTGTACCCAGAAACAGGTTTGTTTATTTGTGTATTGGGATCGAATAGTTTAAGTTAAGGATTAAGCAACCATCAATATGTACAACCATCATTCTTGATATAAACTATATACAGTACACAGTGTACAACAACACCTGGCATAATACTTGTCACATGTATGAATGTCAGGGATCTATTATTACTTGATTTGGTGACTCTCGTAGGTGTGACTGTTATCCTATAGTCACATCACATGTGCTTAACACGTTCTCAAATACATGCAGATTCCAAGTATTTAGAAGCTTTCCAATAACCATACATACTTTTTCTAAAACAACCAATCTGTTTCCCAAACCATTACAAATATACATTCTTGGATTCATTACTACAACATGTCAACATAGCACACAGAGAAATCTCATTTCCGTATTTGGTAACAGATACACATGTATACGATAAACATTTACAAAGGGACAAACTGATTATATTGGGACAAACTGAAACAGATTAATAAAACAATCTTGAGAGCTACTAAGATCTGTTTGTGTGATAATGAATGTACATCAGGGATTACCTCTGACTGCTGATGCTGGAAAGATTGGACTCGAGATCTTCTGCAGGTGAAGTGACAGTAGTTTTGACAGCTGATGAGAGAGTCTGAGTCTTAGGCTTCTCAGGTTCTGAAACTATGTGGAGAGAGTTCTTAGTCTCTATTGTCTGTCCCCATGGCTGATCCGTTGCCTGATAAGCGTAAGGTGAATGGTTGGCCGAAGAGGAAGACATAGAGGGAGCTGACCAACTCCATGAAGCGGATGAGACCACAAGGGAAGATGCATCAACCAGAACCGGAGCAAATGTGCCTATCCCCAAAGTATATGGTGAGAAATCTGGCAAAGGAAGGTTTTGGTTTAGGTATAAGACCACTTGTTCCATCGTAGGTCTAGACTCTGGCACTATATTTGAACATAGCAAACCGAGTTTCATAACCATCTCCACTTCCTCTGGTGAGAACTCATCTCCCAGTCTCGGGTCGATAGCATCAAGCAGAGAATCCTTTTTCCAGCACTCACACACCCATTTGATCATATGTCGTTTCTCAACTTCCAACTGTGGTTCCACTGGTCTCCTCCCACAGGTTACTTCAAGCATGAACACACCAAAGGCGTACACATCAGTTCCAGTGGAAGCTCCCATTGTGATTAGCTCAGGTGCCATGTAACCAACAGTTCCCACTGCAGCCGTTGTGGCTGCATTGCCTCCGTGTTCATGAAACCTAGCCATGCCAAAATCCCCTAACCTACCATTGAACTCCTCGTCCAACATTATGTTGGAAGCTTTGATATCTCGGTGCAGAACAACCTGGTCAGCACCTGTATGCAAGTACCAGAGAGCAGAGGCTATTCCCTTAACAACCACAAGTCTTTCTGGCCAAGAAAGAACCGGTTTCTTCTCATCAAACAAATGCTCGTCAAGACTACCGTTGGGCATGTACTCTGAGACAAGGAGGAGTTCACGCTTTCTCCTGCAATAACCGAAAAGTGGGACAAGATTCCTGTGTTTCAGACATCTCATGCTCACGACCTCAGCCACAAACTGCTTCACACCTTCATCACCATTGTGGGAAACTCTCTTCACTGCTATCTCTCTTCCTTGAGAAAGATTCCCTCTATAGACTTCACCAAAACCTCCTTTCCCTAGAAACTCATCCTTGCTAAACCCCTTTGTTGCTTTGTACAATGACTTGTAAGAGAACCTATGCGCATCAAACTCCTTTTCCCATGTTTCAGAAACTTCTGAAAACTTCTTCCTCCGTTGGAAATAAACTCCTGCAAGAACAGCCAACACCACAACAGCCAGACAAACAACAAAGGCAATAATCCATGGAGGTAGCTTCTTATGTTGAGCTTTAGGATGAACTGTAGGAAGAGGTTTAGGATGAGGAACTTGAGGAAGTTTCGAGATGTCAAGTCGCTGCAGTGATCCTCCTCCTCTGCTTGTGCTGAAACTCCACCAAAGAATATAATGATCACTCACAGCGTTCCCTGTTGCTGCAGAGAACCCAACAAACAGTTTCGATCTATTCGGAAAAATATCTGAAAAGTTGATTGGTTGTGACAAAAGAGGCAGACTCGGCTTCTTCTGGACTTCAAGCGGTGCCAACGAGACATTAAGCATAGAGCCTTCATAATCCACCCACACCTGTATAGGGTTTCCAGACAAGAGGTTTAAGCTTACGTTTCTCCCTTTCGTGTCTGAATAGTAAGATGCTGGAGCTACTGACACAGATATAGGATTGTTCACATCAATACCCACGTGACCATCACCGACTTTGATATCATTAAACTCCGGGTTCCAAATAGTGTCAAGTTCAACAGCAAGAGCGTGAGATACTGTTGATGCGTTGAAAGCCCCCAAGTATCTTGTTGACTGCGCGTGGGAGAAATCCAGAGAGGTTGATACTAAAAAGGTGAGACCATGGCCAGCTTCAACGCCTGGCTTAGGCACCAGAGCACACACGAAATGAGTTGAAAAGGAACTGAACAACTGAACTGGTTTCTTGTAGAAAGCTCGACCCATTTGATAATCTGAAGTGTTTGTCAGCTGCAGTAATCCACTGGGAAGTACTTTTGCAGAAGCATCTAGGTAAAGGTTTTCTTGGGAGGTTGTAAAGTTTTCATAGACAAACCTTGTCTCTTGTTGACTTGATAGAGATATCAGATGAAGAGAAGTGATTATCAGGATCTGAAGCAGCAACCCACTAGCCATTGAAGATGATGAAACAGAGAGTCTGGATCTGATGTGTAGATAGCGATGCATCTCATAACCTCTGCAAGCTGGAGAAAAAAGTGAACACAAAAAAGATGTGAGGTTATGTTTCAGTGATCCAAAGCATATTTAACTTTCTAATACTGTTTATATAACCAAAGGAATCACCATTTTTTTTTGGCTTTACAAACTGTCCTCCATTAACACGATGATTATTAAATAATCTAGAAATAAAGCTTTAACGTGATTTTCAAAATATTCTATTTGAGACAATAATATTTTGACGTATAACATAATGCGTGTAACAAACATTTATATAAATAATATGTGTAGGGATAGATCGTGCACCAACTTTCATTGGAGTTGTCTCCTACTCCTAGGCTTCTTCTACTTGAAGCTATCTTCTAAGGAAGCAGACAAATAAAACACCATATTTTAAACATGCCCTAACCTTTCAGACGCATAATACAAAAGAAAGCCATGTTGTTGTATGATATTATTTCAATTCAATTATGAGCCAGACCGAAGTTAAGATGCCTAGGAAAGTGTGGCACAATCATGACAACTACGAATGTTTCTTTTAATGATGGTTATCACAAGTGATAGAAACTAGACACTAGAGTTAGGTCCTACCTTGTCAACCTATAATCTTCAGGATTTCCAAATTTAGCCCTCTAGGTGCAAGAGAATACATCCTCAATATGAACCACAAATTACATTTGGAATTGCATGTCTTCTTTCATTGTTTGGTTATGTTACAGTAGTACTAGTAGCCACACTAAGAGCAAATATAAGACTAGATTGAAACAGTTAGTTCTTTTATTCCACAGAGGTCTTAATACATACACAAAAGTATAAGATTATTTACTAAGTACCCACGTAAGCAACTTTGTGTGAGGCAGCAGGAAATAGTTTCTTGGTGAAACTCCACTAATGTAAAGTGAATATGATATAAGAGATTAGTGGTTAGATAGATACCTGCATCTTGTATAGCTTTAGACATTTTCTGGATAACTGGTAGCGAGAAAAAGACTCCAATAATCAGCAGGGAACAGGAAGTGATCCCAGAATAGCAAGAAATCATGCAACTTCAAGAAATTGTACCACTTCTGGTGTGCAGGGAAACCTTCGTTTCAGAGACATCTCGACTTCCTCAGCTAACAATTCACCTGTCAAACTCGGATCTACACCATTTTCAGACCGTCTTGTCTGTCAGACTGGTATCCACACGTGTCTTCCCAAAGGTTACTTCAATCACAAAAGGCACCAAAGCATACATGTAGGTTGCTCAGCAGGCTGCAATTGTTGCAAGCTCTGGGGCGATGTGGTCTCAAGTTTCCACAAAGGCTGCGGTGCTTACGTTGTCCATGTGGTGGAAAAGCCTAACCATTCCTTCAACTCAGCATCTAACATAACATGAGAAGCCTTGAAATCTCAGGGTATAACGACTTGGTGAGCTCTTGAGTGCACAACAAGAAGGAAAAGTCTTTACCACCAGGAAGAAGCTTCTATCATGCCTATGTTACCTTACCTCCACATATATTATATATTTTTCATGATAACCAGTAAAAATAAACAACTAAGTTTCATCAGCATACATACACGAGATCCTTAGAAGAAAACATGTATCCACAAAAAGCAACTAAGCTAATCACATTTTTTTGTATTCTTTGTTAAAGAACAGAGCTTCCTTGTAGTTTAACAGTGTTCAAAGGCAAGGAAGGCTTCTCTCTAATTGTCATACCAAGTCCTACTTTTCTACTTTCACTATCAACTCTTTGGTATCCAAAAGAGCCTACTCACATGCATCTCCTAGGATTTTTGTTATGCAATCATACATTGCAGATACCTGAGATCTAGAAAAAACAGTTAAAAGACTAACTGTTGTGTCTTTGATGTATCAGTTCTTTTATCATTGCAGAACAACAGAATTGGTTGACGTATTCCCAAGGAACAAAAACTGATGAAAGTATCTCAGACAAAGTTCAAGCTTTTTAAGTTCTATGCTGTTTGACTCTCTTTTTATTCTATAAGACTATAACTGACTCATGCATAAGTAGTGGCGACAACTTTCTTTACAGATATTTTAGCAAAGTAATCGCAAAATTTTTACACAAAACATCATTCCTTAAAAATCCTTTTACTAGCCAAGCTTGATGGTGGAATGGTTGAGTATCTTCCGGTACTAAGAGACCAAAGAAGAGAGAACAGTTGGCTAGAAACTTTCACCGTCCACTCCCATAGACCACCGAGTGAGTAACAAACATAGAGTGGTTGGAGGAAGAAGACAGTGATAGTGAAGGGATCGTTATTCGTGCTGGTGAAAGCGCCATTGGAGTGAGAACTCCAATTCCTGGAGAATGTGGCCAAAACTCTGGCAAAGTCATGTTTCCATTCACATATTGCACAACTTGTTCCATGGTGGGCCTTCCCTCCGGAGCAAGGTTTGCACATAGCAAACCAAGTTTCAGAACTCTCTCCACTTCCTGAGACGAGAACTCTACCAACCTCGGATCTTTAGCATCAATCAAAGAAGACCTTCTCCAACAATCACAAACCCATGTGATCAGAAAACGTTTTTCAGCAGACAAGGTAGATTCCACAGGCCTCCTCCCACAAGTTACTTCAAGCAAGAAAACACCAAAGGCATATACATCGGTTCCAGTGGAAGGTCCCATTGTTATAAGCTCAGGTGCCATGTAACCAACAGTTCCAACTGCAGCCGTTGTGGTTGGTTCAACCCCTCTGTCATATAACCTTGACATACCAAAATCACCCAACCTTCCGTTTAACTCTGCATCCAACATAACGTTAGCAGCTTTGATATCTCTGTGTATAACAACTTGGTCAGCTTCTGTGTGTAAGTAACTAAGAGCTGAGGCAATGTCTTTGAGAATCGCAAGTCTTCTCCACCAGGGAAGAGACGTTTTGTTATGATCAAACAAGTAATGGTCAAGACTACCATTTGGCATGTACTCAGAGACCAGCAGTAACTCGCGTTTCCTCCTGCAATAGCCAAGAAGTGGAACCAAGCTCCGGTGTTTTAAACTCCTCATGCACACGATCTCAGCCACAAATTGCTTCATACCTTCCTCACCGTCGTGTGATACTCTCTTCACAGCCACTTCTCTGCTCTTAGAGAGTGTTCCTTTGTAGACTTCACCGAAACCTCCTCTCCCAAGAAACTCATTTTTACTAAAACCTTTTGTTGCTTTGTGTAGAGACTTGTAAGAAAACCTGAGTGGACCATACTCCTTTTCCCATTCCTCTCTTACTTCGGCGTACAAGTTCCTCCTATACATATAAGCTCCAAAGAGAAGCCCCAAAACCAAGAAAGCTATTAAACTAAGCAGAGCATCCAGAGCCAACGATGGAGCAGTCTGTTTATTGCTAGGGTGATGAACTTTGGGAAGCTTTGAGATATCAATGCTCTGCAGCGTTGCCATGGTTTTGCTAAAACTCCAGCCAAGTATGTACTGGTAGCTCATGATAGACCCTGTTGCACCAGAAAACCCGAAAAACATTCTTCTACCTTGCACAATCTCTGTAAGATTGATGGATGTTGACGACAAAAGAGGCCGGCTTGGTTTCTGGACTTTAAGTGGTGCCAATGTAACGTTGAGTGTTGTTCCTTGGTAATCCACCCAAACCTGAATAGGATCTCCACTCAAGAGCTTTATGTCTATGTTTCTACCTTCTTTGTCTGAAAAATAAGAAGCGTTGGCTGATAGTTTAGACACTGCACTATTCACATCAATCCCAACATGGTTATCACTGATGTCTTTCAACTCCGGAGCTAGAGAAATATCAAGCTCTATCGCCAACACTTGCGTGGAGCTAGACCCGTTTGAAGATGTATTGAAGATACCAAAGAACCGAGTTGGCTCAGCGTGGCTGAAATCAGTAGAATGAGAGACAACAAACGCCATGCCGTGTCCACTCGGATAACCTGCAGGGAGAAGTGCACACACGAAATGTGTGGAGAATGAGACTGGTTCGGATGCTTTGTAATCGATCGGTTGCTGGAGAAAAGCATGACCCATCTGGCGAAGAGTTTCATTTGTGAGTTGCAGGGCACCACCGTGTGGAAGGATTCTTGCACCACCGTCGAGGTGGAGATGGTTACCTGCTTGGTCGAAGCCGTTGTAGACAAACGGTGGCTCTTGTTGAAATGATGAACAAACACAATATATCATCAAGACCATTCCTAGAACCAATCCTCTAGTCATTGGTAATGAAACTGAGAGGTTATCGTTTTGCTTTTGTTTTTAATTATTGCATTTATCTGCTCCAATGGTTAACAATTAGTACCTCTTACTCTCTGTGGCTGTAAGAGTGTAGACCCACATTGATTATGACATAAAAGTCAACTTAAGACTGCTTCGGAATCTGCTTAGTGAAGACTTTCGAACACATGTCCTAGTCAAAGACAGCAAAATGAATTCCAAGAAGAAAAGTAGAGGTGTAGATGAAGAGACTTGATGAGGTCTTTTGTATTATGTAAGAGAGAAAATGTCAAAAGACTGATCAATAAAGAAGATAAAGATGACGGTGAAGATGCAAAAACCAAAACTTTAAAAACGGATTTGGAAGTTAACTTCAAAGTCAAATCATTAACTTTCAAGTTGACTGATAACGTTTCTAAAGATATTTTGCCGTATGAATCATTAGGCGAGAGATATTCACCGACGTTAAGATAACGCAGAGTAGTAAGTAATATGAGGTGGATAATTTTCTTAATATAATAATAAAGCATTAATATACGTTATACTTATTTTATGTCAAGGTCAACATAACAGTAATTTCTAGAAAACCGAAGCTGACAGACTAACGCAACGTAGCCGTGGGGCTAGAAAGACTGCGACATCTCAAAATATGTGAAGTGTTTCGTCAACGGGCGACACAAATTATCATCATGATCTTGATTCACATATGACTAGAATGTGAGTTATGAATCTATGGATTCTCTGTTGTGGAGTTAGACATAATTTCCTATATCAATCTGAATCTATGAACTATTGTAGTCAATCATGATCCATCTTGAGATTTGTATATAGTGTCTAAAGCTGATTAAACTGTTTTTTTAGCACCTTACTTGAGTGTCATCAAACTCATTAACGGAAGCAAGTAGAATAGATAGATACGTTACTACAAGTTTTGAATCTACCAAACTCCAACGGAACAAGTCACAGAAACATGAGCTTCAAACAAAAGAGATTAAAGTCAGAAAGAGCAAGGAGTTTTGGCCCTGGAAAAGAAAAAGACAGAAAAGAGAAGAACAAGTTTGGTTCCCAGACCGAAACCTCAGTCGTAGTCAGGATGGAAAGGGTTCGTGTAATCATCGTATTCATAGCCGTCCGAGTCATAAAATGTAGCGTACTTTCCAAACTTTCCAAAGTATGGGCAGTCCTCACTTGCAAACTCCTCACCGGGGTTAAGCATGTCGTGAAGAGCCTTGTAAGCCAGCATCTGGTGGGAACGGGGCACACCTACACGATTTTTCAACAAATAGTGATTTCAGCATACATACTCCAGACTCAACGGTTTTAGAGAGATTTGGAAGGGCTCATTCATTACCAGCTGGCAGTTCAGAGAAAGGATCAAAGGACTCTTCAGAATTAGCATCATTCATATTCTGCCCAAAACCAAAGGGGAAGTCGCCAAAGCCGTAATCAAAATCTTCATCCTCCTCCTCATAATCTTCATAATCTTCATCATCGTCATCATAATACTTGTTAAGCCCCGCATAGACATGCGCTGGATCTTGACGCGTGAGGAATGCTTCGTCCAAGGTCGGGCAGTGTTTAGCACAAGTCCCCGTCTCCTTGTTCCACTCTCCTCCACAGTTGTAGCAAAACTCATACCCACATCTAACAACAATACCAAATGGGATACGACATCAATATGGTTAAAGAAAACAAAAAATGGATAGAGAGATACCTGCAAGTTATGTGATTGCATCCCTGTGTAAGCTCAATAATGTGTTGGCACTTTTCACATTGGTTCCACGTTTTGTTATTTGCAAGAGAGCTTAGCTTCACATCATCTGCTGGAGGATTAGGATGCAGATTCTTGTACTCGGTGCATGACACCTTCCCATGCCACTGGACTTTACAGTCCACACAGAAGAGGCCACGGCATTCAACGCATCTCCTAACTCCAGATGCAGGGTAGACAGACAGCAAGCTCTTGGCAGATTCAGTTATCTTGGTTCTGGACATCAAAGCCAAACACCTCGGGTAAGGGCAGTAGACTCTCTCGGCGACAGGTATTGCGTAATCTTTGATCCTTTGTTTCCACATTTCACTCAGTTTTGGAGTCAAAAGCTTGCGGCATGCATCCATAACCACCTCAGACTTGCAGCCATCATGAGGACAGTTTGGAACCATTCCGTGAAGCAGCTTCACCTCCACATGCTGCTTCACACAGTGAAAGCAAAAGCGATGACGGCATTTACCAACGGAAAACATGCGCTCAAGATCGATATCCTTGTAACAGATAAGACACTCCTCTTTCCAAGCTACTTTTGCCTGGCGAGCAACTCCACAAGGGTTGGCTTGAGAAACTATTGATTCCCTGGCGAGTTTATAAGCAAACTTAACTTCGTTTCCAGCTACCAGAACAGCCTGGCTAAACGAGAATTGTTGCCTGATCCGTTGCAAATCATCCATTAGCACGGAGATCTTTTTTTGCTTAGGTACCCAATTCCCCTTGACCTGCATTGAAATTTAAGTAAAGAAGCATAACTCATTGAAAGTCTAAACCACAGAATATGACTTTACAAACTCACAGTCTACAGTCTAATAGCTAGTTGAGGTTATTTATATTTTCACAGCAAAGAGAACTAACAACGTCATAAAAACTATCACGATATATAATCAAAGAGTAGCCATTGCAACTCTTTCTTCAGATAAAAACCCCCAAGAGGAAAACAAACACACTTAGCTTTGATTACAGAACAGAGGAAACTTGAACTCGGCAAGAGCAACAGAAAAAAAAGAATATTACCTTTTTCTATACGAATTCAACAACAGCAAGAGCAACAAAAAGAGCAAGTGGGAGTGAACTACAATCACAGTCTACAGTCTAATAGCTAGTGATGGTTCTTTGCCTAACGATGAACAACATGAAAAGTAGGAAACTTACGTATTGGAAAATGGGATAAGAGTCACAGAACATAGCAACATGTTTGATCCCAAGCTTCGAGGCTTCGGTTAACCCTCGTGTCAACGCCTTAATCTCCGCTCCTTGACGGTTCGTGTCACGGCCAAGTAGTTCCCCCTTTAACTCAAACAACAAACCATCCCTCTGGTCGCAAATCGCAACACCAAATCCAGCCGCCACGTCAGCCATCTTCCCCTTCCCCTTCCCAGTCACACTCTCTTCACTCACCAAACCCTTAAAGTAAAGTCTATACAACACATCTCCGCTAAACTTTCCCGCGGCGGCGTTAACCGTCGAACTACCCTCACCGACCGTAGTAACAACCGACGGAGAAGGTCTCTTAGCAACGTACACGTACTCATTTCGAAAGTTACCGACTTTAGCGTTAGGGTTTCGCTCACCGGTGACTGCTTCGTGGGTTATTTTCCCTTTTCTTCTGGAGTTTCTGCGACGCGCATTCCTCGAAAGCCCTCTAGGCGCCGAACTGTTCCGACCGTTTTCCACGGCGGTAGCGAGACCAGAGGTTGGCACACTCGGTTGCTGCTGAGGAGTACGAGATCGGGAAGAGAGCGTCTCCTCCGTCTGCAGCCGGCGAGCGTTGTTGGAATCCGAGTCGCGACGTTCCATAACTTTTGCCTTAGGTTTTTCCTGCTCTCGTGTTAGTGACGAGTGGTTTCTTCTTCGC
This sequence comes from Sinapis alba, assembly GCA_012274485.2. NCBI lineage: Eukaryota > Viridiplantae > Streptophyta > Magnoliopsida > Brassicales > Brassicaceae > Sinapis > Sinapis alba. The sequence goes on along the minus strand of MU106359.1, from coordinate 173,674 downwards.
TCTACTACATAGGCCTTTTCAAAATGTGTATACTACAAGATAGCGCAAGTTAGTCACGCACGTGTGTGTCTGTGTGTGGACCCTCAAACTAAATAAACTAGAGTATAATATACTACAAGAGAGCGCAAGTTAGTCACTCACGTGTGGGGTGCAAGATATTTATTTACTTGGTTGACTTTTAGTCAAAAGGGTATAACCGTCATTCGTGTTTGATTCTTAAGACAAGTTAAGTTCGTTGTTTTACTCCGGCGTCGATCAATTCCAATCGCTTAGTCCAATTCCTCGGAACGATTTCGCGGCGGATTGATAGAGAACTGAAACAGACATCAGACACGACCATTCAGGTAACTCATGTTTTTGAGTGTGTTGTGAATGAATCTCGAGCAAGTTTCAATCAGTCGAGGAGTTAATTACTTTGTTTGAATTCAACTTCTAGAACGACGGGTCTGATTTTGGATGTGTATGTTTGTGATAAATTTGAGTGCTTTCTGTGAGATCTTCTAAGAAATAAAAAACAGTGAGCTGAAACTGTTCGACAAAATGCGTGAAAGAAGAATTTATTTTGTGTACAACTCTGAAAGCTTATATATGGGAAGTAAGTATGCTTGAGAACTTTTGTTCGTTTTATCTTCTCTATGAAATGCAGTTGGTGTGTTTTGTTCAGTTTAACAAAACTTAGCAGACAACATGTAAGTTATCTCTCATGGGTTTTCTTTTTATGTTCAAAAGGTTTGATCTTTAGTGCTGCTATATGCAGCTTAGTTCCATGGCGCCAAGATGGAAATGGAAAGGTGCTGAAGCAAAGGCTCTTGCGGAACCTATTTCAAAATCAGTCTCAGAGCTCCAGCTATCTCTAATCAAGACAGAGTCATCCGGTTCCCTCTCGAGTTGCAACGTGCTTCTAGCGGTTGAGCCAGAGCAAGCTGAGCTACTTGACCACTGTTGTTTTGGCAGACTCGTCTTATCCTCTGAGAAAGTCAAGAAATGGATTCAGTTATCCTTTGAAGAAGCTTTCTATTTGCTCTACATCCTCAAGTGCATCACACTCACCCTTCAAGGTCGTTTGTTGGAGAACGAAGTAGAGATATGGACGTACATGAGATCAAAAAGACCAAACTTCCCCGTATTTTTCAAAGCTTATTCACATTTACGATCCAAGAACTGGGTTTTGAGATCCGGGTTGCAATACGGTGTGGATTTCGTGGCGTACCGTCACCATCCATCTCTTGTCCACTCTGAATACTCTGTCTTGGTTCAGTCTGGTGATAGTGACCGGTTAAGAGTGTGGTCTGATGTCCATTGTGCTGTTCGTTTAAGCGGAAGTGTTGCCAAAACGTTGTTAACTCTCCATGTCAGTGGTAATTCTAATAGAGAGGATGTGGACCTGCCTATGTGTTTGGAGAACTACAGAGTGGAAGAGCAAACGATAAGTAGATGGAGCCCAGAACTCAGTCGTGAAGATGAGACCACAAATCCAAAACCAAGAGTTACCAATGTGAGTAATTTGACAACCCCATGAAGAACCGGTCCCGGTTAGTTTAGCGCTGGTTTTGATTTTTCACATCAATCTCTAAGCAAAATTTTGTTTTCAGTTTTAGTTGAGATAGTGAGATGCATAAACCATTTACTTTCTACCGTCATAAATCTCATACTCTTTTATTTTTAGGCATTTCGTGTGTATTTTATTGACCAATGATATTCTGAATGGTTGGTTCATACATTGACCATTGACATTCTGAATGGTTGGTTCATACATCTTCACTGCATAACCAATATCAGACCTACGAAACCATTCATTGTTCACTTATGATATAATACTTCTCATGAGTAGTAAGAGTATAGAGATACACATTACATCTAAAATATTGATCATGATCAACATCTTACATAACTAAAAACAAAGTTTAAAAATCTTAAAGTTATATGATTACAGCAACGTAATCCATAACGGAGTAATAAAAAACACAACTTATAAACTTCTTTCAGCTAAGAGAAAAAGGTTGTACTAAAAATCCCATCAAATCTCAAAATGACTAGGGTGAGATTTGGTCATCCTAGCCTCACCGGCCGGTTCATCATTATCCATCCTCTTAACATTACGGTAAGCAGCATAGGCGATCACATAGAAGATAACAAGTATGATCAAAACCACAATGTTGATCACTGATACTTTCCTCCAACTCTGTTTTAAGCTACCAAGAACACCAGCCTTGCAAGAGCTACACTGGTAACATAGTAGTCTCTGGTCATTGTTCCACAACATACAGTCCGGGTTCGGTCCAATCATATCTCCTCCTGGAATCCACACTGTCTCGTTCACGTACGTGTATCCACATTCTGTTGGTGGCTTGCAACATCCCGACTGCATTTGAGATAAATATAGATCACATAAGGTTTGGTTCGTTTTAGACTGGAAGGACAACATTATATCAGAAGTATCACACACACACACCGCTGAAAAAGGTCTTGCATGGGTAAAATATCGAACCAAACCAGAGTATTCTAGAATCATTGTTAGGACAGAAGACACACATATATGTTTGAAAATACGTATATATTAGAAAAACATTATACTAAAAAAATTCATAATATTGTGTTACCTCAATAGGACTAAGCCTTCTGAAGTTAAACATGAGTGGAGTTTCAGGAACACCATGTAAACGTCTTCCCATCTTCTTACAAACTCCAGAGTCTCTAACACACGACCTAATCTGTCCCCAGTATCCATCATCCGTGACCCGGTCCTTTAACCAACCCGAATAATCACCGAGATAATAATCAAGATACCTCCGGTTCATCACAAACCTTCCCGAGCCTTTATCAGTGACGGCGTAAGCGAATATAATAAAACCGATGAGAGCAGCTACAACAAAGAACATGACGAAGAGATAAAGCCACATGAGGAACTTGTTACCGTAACAAGCTCCAGCGAAACCGGCTAAGGAGACTACCATGATGGAGATACCTATGACGATGAGTGGCCACTGGAGGAATCTCATGCAGTCAGTGGAGTTAGCTCGGTTGCTCAGCCATATTCCACCGCCGAGGATGGGGATTGAGAGGAGGAAGGTGATGAAGTTTACAAGACCTATAAGATTGTTACTCGTTCTCATGGCGTTTTGAGAAAGAAAAAAAACAAAGACTAAGTTGCTCTGTGTTCTTGTGAGAATATGTGTGTGTGTTGTTGATGCAATAGCGGCGAGGAAGAGGTGGTGATGAAATGTGACTTACATCAAAATATACATGAGCAATGCTGTGTGACTACGACACGTGGTAAGTGACGGTTAGATTGTGTGTGTGTGTTTTTGGTTATATATACACGTGAATACGTGATTAGTGTAGACTGTGTTTCTGAAACACAGAGATCAGTAACTCCTAATCAACTCATTAAAAAATTTATTTTTCATCTTTAGCTAAAATATTCATTAGGTACTGTATATGTAACGGTACTAGAAAAGATGACAGATATTTCATAGTATTATTAAGCTGGGCCCTCTGTGTCCTAAAATGTACTTAACGATAAAAATGGATGTTTTTTTATAGCTTTTTAGTTATGCTCAAAGCTTCCTCAACCGACCAAATACTATCATCAGTCACCTCAATCCTAACCCTCTACAAACTTTCCGGCCGTTACAAGCACGCCTTATAGTAAAATCTTATTATATGAAAATTGTAATAATTTAATATTATCATTTCAAATTTTCTTATTGCAAAATTTTATTGGTAAAAGAGTGGGCTTGCCGAAAATATTGAGTGAGCTAACTTATGGCCCATTTAAACAAGTAGATTTACGGTTTACACTAAGAAAGGAGATTTTTGACAAATAAAATGACACTTGACAGAAACAATAAAGAAAATGAAAATATTTGGTTTCTGATTATGGTTAAGAACTGAGTTTTCTAAGTTTTGATTTTTATTTGATTTTCTTAAGAGTCATACAGTATATACCATGAAAGTGATTAAGAAACAAAACTAGTATATAATAGTAATAATTACCTACAGGTAAATAAAAGATTCCCGGGTCTGGACTTGGAAAGATGTTTCTACAAACCGGAAACTAAAATTCAAAAAAATCACACACTATTACTATCAAAACGACAAAGGAGTACGCTTTGTCTTCCTGCGTTTTGGAATAACCTTTTTGTTCCCTTCTCTTTCTTTTTCTCAGACTATACTCACTGCCCAAAGCCACAATACAATACACATTATCTCTCTCTCACATCTCTATTATTTACTCTTTGGATTCCGCAAAGTTAAGAAAAGTAAACTCAGGTTTTGCTTCTCAAATCTCTCTACCAATTTTGAGTTCTCACATTTTCTTTTTACAGAAAAACTGAATCTTTACTTCAAGCAGTGTAAGGTGCTCACTCCCTTTTGTTCCTCTGAGTTTGGTTTTGATGATGGAAGTTTTCATGACACTCTTTAAATACACTTGCTTTCCTGGAAAATGATGTAAATGTAGTTTCTTTTCCAAGTAAAAAGATGTGATTTTTCCTTTCTATTGATCTTGGGATAGATGAATGTGTATTACAGTTCTTCTCTACATACCTGGTGGTCTCATTAATAAAAGAACTCTTTTTTTTTTCCTTTGTTTTTGTAAGTTTTAAGGTTTAATGTTTAAAGCTATTTCTGTGATGCACTGTGATTGTTTGCTAATGCTTTACTTTAATCAACCTGATGATTGTTTGCTTCACTCAAGTGGTTTTTATAAATTTAGATTCTCCTTTTTCAAGTTTATCCAGGAATCCAAATAGATTTTATTTTGTGCTTGTCTTGTCTTTGAGTTGAGTAGTAAATATGTTTACTTTATTGTATTAAATTTGTTTTTATGTAAAAAGATGTTTAAACTCAATTATGATTCATGATAGTAGTAGTTCTTCAACGTCTAAAAGTCCCCTCCTTTCACGGCAATAATGGAGGAGATGATAGAACTTGAACTGCAAAAATTACAGTTTAGCCCTCTCGTGTTTCATTTAGGAGTGTGAATCTGGTAGGGACATAAAATGTAAATCTACCATACTATGCTGCTTGTGTAGTTGTGGAGTAGGACCCTTGGTACCAACCTTCATGATGATAGGTTGTGAACATTACATAGTCAAGAGGGTTCCCTTTTTTTATGTGACTTTATAGTCAAACAACTTGTGTAGTTAACATCAATGGCTGCATTGTCAAGATATGAGTTGGTCCTTCTTTATTTTGTTTGTGGTTTATTTGGGTAAACTCCAGAATGAAAGCTCAGTTACGCAGTCTTTGAAATCATCTTTTTGTTCACCTGAGATTGTGACTCTGATTTTATATCTCTCTCTCTCACTTTAAAATATTGACTCAACTGTAGTATTCTCCTTTGGGTGAAATATTAAAGACTCAAGTTTTTCTTTTTGTGGCGTTCTAGAGCTATGGGTGAGCAGATTCGGTTGTGTAGAGTAGTCTTAAGCAAGAAAGAAGCCATGCGTTTGTTATAAAATTGAGATGTTTGATGATCAGGACACCACCTAACGAATCTCTATGCCAACAACATACGACATTGTTAGTAAAAGAAAATAGTATATTGTTTATTAAGATACTCATTTTCTGCTAATGGATTTGATTACATGCGCAAATAAGCAATTTTTTCTCTTTAACTTTTCTTTGTAATAACTCCTACCATGATTTCTCTGCCATTGGACTGTTAAACATGTCTCCATCTTTCTGCATTAGATATTTATGAGCTCTCTACAATTCTTGGTGGGACAGGCTCTACATTGAAGAAGCTGGACATATCATTTCGGTAAACTAAAAAAAGATATTTCATCTTGTGCATTGGAGGGATAATATTACAGTATGCAGACCCAAAAGGCAAGGTAAATCTTGGTTTCTTGTCTTTCTATAGTTTCTTTGCATTTATGGCTGATTCTTCTCCCCTTTTGTGGTTTTCTTGTGAGAGTTGTTTTTCTACACTGAATCTTAAAGGTTGCATTCTTGTGGTCCTCAACACTTATCTCCTCTAATCACAATATTTCTCTAAGCCAACAAGCTTTTGACCTTTTGTGATCTATTACTATTACTAAGAGCTTTCTTTTTTATTCATTCTCTAGCACATTTGCTTGCAACTCTGGAATGTGAAGTCTTCTTGATTTTCAATTTGTCATCTTTTTGTTTTTAATTTGTTTGTGTGTGTTTTGGGGGCAGTAATGGATCTCCAGATGTTCCTAAGAAAGTGTCTCCTCGAGCTGCTCGGCCATTGAAGATTACAGTGCTAGAGCCTGACTCTTCTTCATCTCCTATCTCAGCTAATAACAGAACACCAAAGAACAAAAGTCCAAAAGTTCTTGAGCGTAGGTCTCCACGAAGTCCTGTCTCCGAGGTATGATCATCCTCTTGTACTAAGCTTGTTTACAGGCTCAATCTAAGGGTCTTGAATGTAAGCTTGTTGGTGCATCTAGATTTTCATCAAATCTCTTTTATTTGCATGATCCAAGCTAAGCCGTTCCATCATAACATGTTTCTGTATTGATTTTGATGAGGAAAAAGTTAGCATCATACATTTAATTTTGGGGCCTATGGGATATAAAATTAGGTAGAAACATTTAATTTGGAGTAGCTGACAGATGAAAACGTAACTGACGTTCATTCAATTGTCTCTTTCTTTTTTTTTGTTCTTGAGATTGCTGTAAACAACACTGCCATGTTTGTTTTGCTCACAGAAGAAGAGGCCGAGCAGAATAACAGAGCTTGAGTCGCTAGTCTCACAGCTTCAAGAGGAGCTGAAGAAGGCGAAAGATCAAGTCACAGTGTCTGAGACATCAAAGAAGCAAGCAGAGCAAGAAGCAGAAGAGTCCAGGAAACAGCTAGAAGAAGTTTCCTCTAAGCTCCAGGAGAAAGAAACCGATAATCTTCTAAGTGTATCTCAAGAATGTGATTTGGAGTTTGGTGCTACTGGTGATGAAAGGACAGGGTTGGCTTTTGTTGTTCAGGAGATCAGACAACTCAAGCTTCAGATTGAGATTGTGGCTTCTTCTGAAGCTGGTCATGTGAAACAAGCTGAGCTGCGTAACTCGGAGATTCACCTTTTGAGAGGGAACTTGATGGGCACACTTCTTCTCGTTGAGAATTTCAGGAACCAGCTTAAGGACTGTGAGGTATCAGAGGCTGAAACGGAGGCTTTAGCCACTGAAACTCTTAGGCAGTTGGAGAATGCTAAACAGGCAGTAGAAGAACTGAAGTCAGATGGCACAAAAGCAGTTGAAAGTTATAAGAAGATGGCGGCCGAGCTTGAACAGTCAAAATCAAGGATGGTACTGCTTGAAGCTCTTGTGACTAAACTCCAATCCAGCCCGGAGGATTTGGATAACCATGAAACCCTGCTTAACGACTATGAAGAAGTATCTTCCTTAAGATGTGAGGTAGAGGGACTGAGAGCGGCTCTCGAAGCTTCTGATAGAAAAGATAAAGAAGGGAATGTAGAGGTTTCTTCTCGGTTAAGGATACAAGCTGAACTCCAATCTGAGTTAAAGATTGCTAAATCAGAGATAGACGAGCTAAAGGCGAGGCTGGTGGACAAGGAAACAGAGTTACAGTTTATCTCAGAGGAGAAAGATAACCTATACATGAAACTGATGAAGAACCAGAAGGAGACAGATGTAGAAACTGAGCTGAAGCAACTAAGGGAGGCGATGGAGAACTTAAAGGCGGATTTGATGGATAAAGAGACAGAACTCCAGATAGTTTCAGACGAGAACGAGACACTGAAGTCAGATGTCCACAAGAGGGAGACAGATGTACAAGACGTGCTCATGAAGCTAGGGATTGCAATGGAAGAAGCTGACAAGAGTAGCAAGAGAGCGGTGAGAGTCACGGAGCAGCTGGATGCAACTCAAGCGTCGAACTCAGAAATGGAGACAGAACTCAGGAAGCTCAAAGTTCAATCAAACCAATGGAGAAAAGCTGCTGAAGCTGCTACTGCCATGCTCTCTGCTGTAAACAACGGGAAGTTCGGTGAGAACTGTAATAAAACGAACTCTCCTTACTCTGAGGATATTGATGATGAAGTGACAAAGAAGAAAAATGGGAATGTGCTCAAGAAGATTGGTGTTTTTTGGAAAAAGCCTCAGAAATAGATGGGGAATGACTAATAATTAGGTAATCTAATTCTAAAGTTCATATATTTTTAGATCAATGGTCTCTTTTAATTCTCTAGAGGAAATGATTTTGTCTTTGCTCATCTTGGGTTCTGCATCTCAGGTACCTTTGATTTGGAGTTGGATTATAGAGAGCAACTCCTGTGACTCTGGTGGTATTGATGTGAATTCGTAGTTTGAGGACTATGTTCTGAAAAAACACATGTTCAAAAGATTTGAGTTGTGGTAATTTTATGTTAAGTATTCAGGAGGGAAACTGTTAAAAATGTTATTGTGGAACTAGACAACTAGTTTTTTGCCTGTTAATATCAAAAGCATCAACGCCTCTCGCTCATTTAGAAGGGTTGGAATGATTACTGGGCCTAAAGTAAGGCCCAACAAGCCCTATAGAGAGTATCGGCCTCTGTGTTACTGATATTAGGTTCATATTCGGCTCATCTTTTTTATCTCTACAAGATGATATGTTTCTTCTTGGTTAGTATTTAGTAATGCCTTTCCTTTCTAGTTTCTATGTTTATACAAGAAATTAAAAACAGAAGAAACGAACGTCACAACAATTATTGATATTGGGTTCGAAAAGCCCAAGCATAGAAGGTGATCTCTGAAGTCTACAATGAACTGAAAAGAAATAAAAAAACTCTAATGCTAACCCCACAACTCTAAGAGATAGTTAAAGCACTCGACGAACCAAAGAATGAGAGGATATAAATACAATGTGCTCTTTATAAACAAGATCGAAAGGTGATGCATGACTTATTCTATTGTTTGAGCTTACATAGTAGGAATGTTTTGGGTCTAATGAAAGACGTAAGTAATAGTAGAAATGAGAAAGTGGAAGTTTCATGAGTTTTTTTGATTCAGATGTTAGGTTTGGTAGAGTTTCACTAACCCGACATCTACAATATGTCACTATGTCAGTTGTTGATTGGATCTTCTCTGATATCCGACAAAATAAACAATTCAACACCTACCTATTCTTTTTCACTTGTTCGATCACTAAACTCCGATAAGTATAATATAATATACTAAAATGTAGTATTGTAATTGGCTTTATATGATCAATTAGTATATACTCCCTCCGTTTCAAAATGTTACATGTTTTGGCTTTTTCACACAGATTAATAAAACATATTGAATATAAGTATTAAATGCATAATTTTCTGTGATTATCTATTTTCTATGATTCTAAACCAATAAGAATTTAGTAAATGTAATTAATCTTCTTGAAGTTTACAATTAATCATTATTAGTTGACAAAAAGTGTGTTGACAATATAAAAAATGTATCTTTTTGAAACAAAACTTTTTGCTATAATATGTATCTTTAAGAAACGGAGGGAGTATAATATATGTATGCGTGTTTCTGCATGTATACATAAACACGTGTTTCTGTGTGTAGAGCAACTAGCCAACTACAAACCAACAAAGATATTAAAACATTCTCTTGACTCTTCAAGTGTATATTAGCAGATGTAAGCAGATTAGGTTAGGTGAGATCTTTTATAGTCATCACTCATCATTACTTCAGATCTTACATTCTCACCTCCAAATAACCAATATATATATAAACTATTTAACTCGCGATTTCATCTGGTACTTGATTGACTTTCAATTGCCACATTAAAATCTCTCGTCTAAAATCATCAGCTAGATAGAGCACTAATTTGTCGCAGTATTAAATTATCAATCAGTCCACATTATACCAAATGTGTGTATATAAAATCATACAACAACATTACAAAATTGATTATTTATGTCACTAGAGCAATTAAGTAGATTCACAAAAAGGTTAGAGGGAAATAAGTTGTGTTAATGAAACTAAGTTATGTTTCAAAAAAAAAATCACAAAAAGGAAAAAAAAAAGAAGTTCGATTAAGTAGAAACACCAACATACATTGAAAGCACCATTAATAAGCCTCTAGAGAGATATAACTATTAGGACTCAGTGAGAGAAACATAGTTTAGGGTTAAACACGCCATTCCATTTATTGGTAAATTAATTCATATATTCAGTTGTTTATTCCAAAAACTATATGAACTTTGCAAATAAATTGTTTTAAAACTTCAAGACAAAGGAAATGTATCATTAAAACATAGGAGTGAAACACTGAACATACAAGAGAAAGAAACTCAACAATTTAGATGAGAAACATAAATAAAACCACCCCAAACCCCACATATTGTAAGTTTGAAACTCTTTGAAAGAGCCCTAATTTATCTATATTTCCATAACCATGTCATATGATAACTATCCCACATCGTTCCTCCCAGCAACTATATGAACTCAAACACTAAAATAAAACCCAAATCAAATTGAGGTTTTAATTTTGAACTACATCAAAGCACCAGAATTAATATAGTTCATATTGGTCCAAATCTCTCTCCCTGAATCAAGCTGATGATCTACATGACCACCTCCTCCCATGTTCATCATCCCAAAGCTCTCTCCATTCATCTGCCAAGGAAATCCCCATAAGACCTTGTTTGGATCACTCATGGCCATATCCAAACCGCTGCTACCGTTTCCAAACGCATAACCAGCGTTCCCCTTTTGCTGACTTGTTCCAAACACACTCTCCATGTCAGACTCATGAGAGCTACCGAACCCTAGCTGTGAAGAACTCCCCGGAGGTTGCTTGTTCAGCAATGCAAAGGCTAAGCTGAGATCAATGTGTTCATTGTTACTATACCCACCAAGACTCGCCGCCGAGAACGCTGGTTCCGGTGTGGTTCTGAGGCTTCTTGTCGCGGAAGATGTTGACCGTTTGTTCTTCCGGCAACCGCCTCCGACGGGAATGTTCCTTAGGGTTCCGCCTTTGGTCCAATATCTCCGACATGATTTGCAGAAGTAGCGAGGCTGAGAGAGGCTGTAGTTGTTGTAGTAGCAAAACTTTGTGTTCGTTGAGTCGCAACGTGGACATCTCACGGTTAGCTCCGATGGCTGTGGCCTCGCCGTCCCAGTTGCCGGAGAAGGTTTTTTCTGATCGTGGTCTAACTGTGTTGAGTTTGACAAACATGTTACTGCCATGGCTTCTCTTGCTTTGTTATAATTCCCAAAAACATCCTTTAAGAAAAAAGAAAACACATCAAGATTCTAATTAAAATAGACAAAACCCATCAAGATTTTAGTTTAAAGAAACAAAAATAATCAAGATGTTATTAATTCATGTGGATCTTTGTTGGAGCTTTACCTGTTGCTGTATCAAATGATCCATAAGAGCTGAATCTGAGAAGCTCCTGGAAGATTATTAGATGAGTGTGAGTTGTTTATGTGTAGGAGAGATGGAGATTGTTTCTTGAGATTAGAGAGAATGATGGATATGAGTATAATTAAAAGTGAAACAAAAGGAAAAGCCAAGCATATGTATATATATACATGGGAATGTGGGAGGAGAGAGACACACAATTGTCGTGGCCTTGGTCCAATATACTGCTATGTAATATATAATATTGATATTACTTAACAATGGTATGAAGAATAATGTGAACAAATTCGAAATGTGACTTGGAGACCATATAGCCGCCGGTTATTATAAATGTACATAAATTATATCTTACTTTCCATTGAAGTGTTTTGGACCTCACTGAAATGTTGTGTAAACCTAAACACATACTTCTTGAACAACATAACTATTATGTGATTTGTCTACCGGTAAGTTTTGTTATAAAAAAGTTATGTACAGAATATATATTAAGACTTGTGGAAGGAAAAATAAATTTTGTTGGGTTATTCTCTTTAAAATTAAATACTACATATGTTTCATATTAAGTGTCACTTTAACATTTTTTTTTGTTACATAAAAAGTGTCGTCTTATATTCTAATGCAATTTATACTTATTTTCAGTTTAATATTAATTGCAAAATGCATTAATTTTATAAATAAATTTATTTATCTAAAATGCTATTGGTTAAATAGTTAACATTAATGAAAACATAAATACATTTTAATCAATTTATTAATATATATAAAAAATGTCAAAATAACATTCTTTGTGAAACGGAGAGAGTATGTGTTAAGTTGTAGTTAAGTTACTCCACATAATGGATTGGTCAAATTCTTTTAGTGGGTCAGATAATATGATGATGAGTTTCAATATTTATCAACAATGTGAATTAGATCTATTTGATTTAAGATGGATAGTGACCGTACAATGATGGATGAACGACAGTGTTCTACGTCGTCTTCCCACATAGTCTCATCTTCTTTGTATTGTAATTTCTGTTTTATGTCCCAATGGTTCGCAGAGTTGTCACCTCGTGGGACCAATAGTCATCGCGATGTCTTGTTTCTTCATTATGGACCGATCTTTAAGTGATCACCTTCGTCTCGTACTAGAGGAGTGACCAGACATCTTTAGTTTTTTTTTTTTTTTTTTGCTAAAATCTCCAGTTTCCGTTATGATCCATTATATATTCAATCTGCATGGATATTACAAGTAGCAAATCATATACTGTGTATTTTTGTTTTGGGCAAAATAAATCATGCATGATAACATAGCAAACATATGCTGAAAATTATTTCTTTCTTGATAACCAAATCATAGATACTAATACGTCAATGTAATTGAATAGTTTTGCTTGACACAAATGCTACATAAGATTAGACAGAACGTCGTGAAACGCATAGATGTTATGATAAATGATTTATTGAACCTTATTAATTCAATGGAAAGGTTACTAAAGATAGTATAAATTTGCTTTTTAAAAAAAAAGAAAAAAGAAAAGAAATTTGGCTTCACTTCCATCATGTTATATATCTCAAGATTCTTTAAATACTTTGCGAGAAAGGAAAAAACACATCACATCAGATGTAGGTAGAATGCAATAGTACTCAATAATTAAAATCAACCAATGATTTTCAAAAGTGGGACAACTACAATCCTATTCTAATTACAATATTACATGTTATGGAAATTATATATAGTTAATTTATGAGAAACCAAATGTAAAAAATGTGACTACAATGCTTTTTGTTAGTTGCAGATATTTTATATGTTCTTAGAATAGAACACATCATATTTGAATAGAAGCAAAGAATTGGCCGGAGAATGTGTAGCTCATCATGATGGGGTTCAGTGCTTGCATTGTCCCATGGGGATTTAAAGTTGATGGAGACACGAATCACACTAACACATCGGGTTTCGGAAAAGCAACATCTATGAAGACCGAGATTTGATCTAAGGACCATGTCCAGTAAGATCATGTCCATTGAAAGATTCTTAAAAAAAAGTTCTTAACTTCCACTAAAAATCCCTTCCTAAAAATCTCCAATGGACATGCTCTCATATCCTTCATGTTGTATTGAACGTTGTGTTGTGTGAAGAGAGAATGACTAACTCATACAATTACGCAAAAATGGTTGATTTCTTGAGATTTTTTTGGGGTTGGTCTACTACACAACATCTTCTTTATTACAAAAACAAAACTAATAAAATTTTATGTAATTGCATTATGTTAGATGTGATTTTTAAAAATATAGTATTAGTTATAAAAAAACGTTATTCAACTCCACTTTATTATACGTTTTCCTTCGTTTTATATATGACAAAGTAGTATAATGGAAAAAGATCAGGTTGTTACTAACCGGTAGTTTTCCGCGAGAAAAAATGGTGATTCATTTCAAACAATCATTGGTCTTCAAATATAACTGATGATCATTATGTTTCCCTTTGGACCCTACCTGCTTGTGGCTCCCAGGGTTCATCAAAATAATCATGACGATAATTCAAATTTAATAAATCTAATTTTTATAAGAAAATTATTGCACTAACAGTTCAGACATCTTTAATCATAAATCGATTTCCCACTCTCTTTTTCTACTTGGCATATGATAACAGACGCATTTCACATTTTTTCTTCTATCATGTTATATTTCAGTTTTAAATCATTTTAGAAGTATATTTATTCTAATTTTACTGCCAATATATCAAATTAAAATGTCGTCTATTATAACAATCAATTTATCATAAATCCGCTTTTTAAAAAGAACAAAGAAATAGCGTTTTAGTACTAGATAATGAAAAGATAATGTCTAATTAATTGATTAAATATTTACATGTCTGAAAAAACACAAATTTGATCAATACTCTTAAATAATAAAGGTATAAGAAAGTAGCAACTCACAAGAACTACAGGTTTAGCTGTATAAAAAAGTAACTATACAGGTTCAGGAGATTAATGATTTTATTGGTACATCAAACTAATATATAAACTTAATATAAATCAAAACATGTGGAGGTCAAGAAACAAAGATGAGAGTGACATAACATGAATCTTCCATTCAAAATCAGCAAGCAGGAATCGAACATTATAATCTGAGTCTAGATATTAATCAGAAATGGTGGGACCATGGGAAAATAGACACAGAGTTTTGTGGTTGACCAGTCAAAGTTATTATATTTTCAGTTGCTTTAGAGTCTTTGTTTTGTTAGACAAAGTGACAAAACTGGAATGTCTTGGGCAACAAAAAGAAGTTAAAGCAGATCGTATTGATAAGAGAGCTGTCAAATATATGAATCATATTGCAATCTATCTCGACATGATGAACTTCTCATAGTTCTGATTTTATCGTAAGTTCGATTTACCATACCCCTATATAATATAGCAGTAATTTATTTTATATTTCAACCAAATGCGTAGATAATATGAATACTAATTTGGATGTTTGATTTTATCGACTTTGATTTTATTTATCTAAAGTAAATGGAAATTGCTAATAATGCGTATTGAGTTTTTTTTTTGTTTTGAGTAAAATAATGCCAATTGAGTTGTTCGGTGAAATAAATTTTATATTATTCTTACGCTCATTATTATTTGCTTTAGATGATTGTACCGTTGGTGTGGTTGATGGTCTAAGCAACTGATGACATTCGAAACTTTATTACTTTTGTTAAATCAACGACTGCATCGATCAGCTTGGTCCATCTCATAATAATGGTTGAAACCTGTTGATCACTGATCAAGAATGGGCTAGAATTTATGTTCGAAAAGTTGGATTTAAAGAATGTAGGTCTATGAATTGTTCTTACAAGCTTAGGAATTGACATAAACGACTCAACTTTGATAAACCCTTTCTAAACCTAATTTTTTGTAATTTTCCAATCCAAAGTTAAGTCATATATAACTTATAGGTCACATTGGTAAATGGAAACTACTTAACATCTACTAATTAAACACCAAAAAAATAAATAAAGATATGATAGTTTACTGAACGAGTCCTAAAATTATGGGGTCTAAAATATATAGTTTTAATTAATTTAGAAAACATAGTAATATATACATATTCATCATTAATATTTATGGGGGATATGCGAATACTTTTGTTTCGCTATGCTTAGAACATCGGTCGTACTTGCACAAATGACATGTGAATCAAATAATAAACCGTAACGTCTGTATTATAAAC
Source organism: Sinapis alba (assembly GCA_012274485.2). Classification (NCBI taxonomy): domain Eukaryota; kingdom Viridiplantae; phylum Streptophyta; class Magnoliopsida; order Brassicales; family Brassicaceae; genus Sinapis; species Sinapis alba. Next base: position 158,152 of record MU106359.1, on the reverse strand, counting down.
GTTAAAAAAAAAAGAAAAAAAAAACATGAAACTTCCGGACATATATTCCTTAACAACAGCAGGAACAGAGTGACTGGCCGGCAGTATAAGTGGGACCTTTGATGCTGGGTAATTGGGTAACACGTGACGGAAGGCAAAGGAATAATTTAGGGAAAATCGAGAAAAGATAAAATGATAGAGTAAGTGGTTGCAGCCATATTGGTTGTTTTGCATGTGGTGTCTCACTCACAGTCAGGGTTTCAAACTCTTTTATCTTCTTTTTTTCATTCTTTGTTTACACTATAGCAAGATCTATCTATTTCCAAATAGTCTCTTAAAAAAATCAAATTTTATTATACTCTAGTTTTTTTTTTATAACCTTAGTATGATCCCAAAAGTTTTTTAGTTCCAAAAAAATAATCACTATAAAATTTTCATAATCCACATTTTCTTATCACTTAAAGTATCATGGGTAGTCGAACTCGAATCAAGATGGCAGCATTCTAGTTTGGTTGTATTTATCGGCATATGTGAAAGAGAAAATACATATACAAGACATTCGTAAGATATATTCAAGATCATGTTTTGGATTTCTTTTTAAAATTATAATGTTATCATATATGAACACTTATGTTTTGTACATCATGTAAGCTGCCATCAATTAGAACTATGCGGGACCGCTTGCATGCTCTGATAGTTAAGCACACTAACCAAGAGACGTGTATTAAATAAACGAAAAAGAAGATTTAGGATCGGATTAGAGATTTTGAGGAACTATTCCCAAAGGGACCCGCATATATACTTGCCTCCATCTTCAAGCAAAGCATCAAAGCGTAGATTCCCATGCAGCTCTTTCTTTTTAGCTCCTTGAGTCCTTGTTCTCCTTTTATTTAATTTAATAGTAGTAGATCTTTGGAGCTTTCTTTTGTTTGTTTCCACTTTAGTGATAATTTTCTCTCGATTTCCGAAAATGGATTCGTTTTCACGATCTATACTCTTTCTTATTAATTCATTAAGTTTTGATTGGTATCAATGTGCTCTTCTTACCCAAACGTATGATCTCTTTTTCTCTCTTTTTTTTTTAGAAAGTTTTCTTTCATCTTTATTTGTGTTTCTTTCATCAATATCAAGCTAGTTTCTCAAAAGTAAAATTTATACAATACTATCTCAGTTCATTGCCAAAATTCAGTTTTAAATGGACTATGACTTAACAAAAAGTAAAACCGCTTCGAAGAAAACTCCTCCTCACTCGCAAATAATCATAAACTTTGGTTAGGAAATAACAATAGCCTTGATAAAATAACAGAATGTTTATTTTATGCGAGGTTTGAGTTGTGACTATTTCGAAATTGTTATACGCTTTTTTATTTGCAATTTTGTTTTTAAGAAAATGTGTTATTGACAAGAATTAAAATAATTCCATGAGTTATTCAGTTTACTGATGATTTTTCATTTGATAAATTTGTCTGATATGAATGTCTTTTACGAAAACGATGTCGTCATCTAGACGCCTCACTGGATCGTGTGATAAAAAAGTTAAAAAAGTATCAGATATTGCATTTTCTAGCGCGGGCCTGTTATAACTTTACCACAGTGTACTTTGGGCCTACAGTTACAAAACCGGTGGGCTTAACTACACATATTTGAACATTAGAAAATATCAAATGTAATTGTTCAAAAAAAAAAAAGGAAATATAAAATGTAGTTATTCCCGGTACACAGTTAAAATCATTCAAAAAACCATCTCTTATTTACTCACTCTTCTCCGACATCAACCTTCTGATCAACCCTACCATCTCTTCTCTCAAATGGTTAACCAAATCTGGTACAGTCTCCTTCACATCAGTAAACCACAACTCATCCCGGTTCTTCACTCCTCCCGAGCTAAACCATTGACATATAACCCGAGCGACTCCAAGAAGGTAAACACCACAATCGTACCCATTCTTTTGCTGCGGTGCGTCACTCCACTCTCTGTATGTTGCCTCTCCATCAGACACAAACGGAGAAACCGCGTCGAAGAGCTGTTTTGCACTCCATTTATTCAGTCCCATAAGGCTATCGTGATGGTAAAACGAGTTGGCTTCTTTGTAGTACACGAGTAAGCTCCAATGCAACCCTCCTTCTGCTAGCTCGACATTGGTATTGTCGTTTACAGGAAATATCAGAAGGTCGCTGTCGCGTAGCCTAAGGGGTTTGATGAAGTCTTTGAGTGATTCGGTGTCGGGGCAGTTAGAGATCCAGAAGGTAATGGAAGGAGGGATTAGTGAGATGGCAGGTGAAGTGTGGATTGTGGATAAGTAGCTTAGGTAGAACTCGATGACACGATCGTTTAGGAAGTTGGGTCCGTTTAGGATGTCCAAATCTGATCTCCTGAGGACAACATCGTTGTAGCTGAGGATCTTGTCGTCATCTGAACTATATCCCATGACAATCTAGAACAAATCTGCAATATCCAAAACTCAACGAGCAAACTTATGTAGTTAGCGTGTGTAAGAAGATAAGCATCAAACAAAACATTCGTTGAGGCTTTTTGTCGAACAGTTTGCGTTCACTATAATAATATTTTTTTCTTACAAAGAATCACACAAAGGAAACAAATTTCTTACACAATATATCCAAACGAAATCAGTGGTTATATAAAATTGAAATTAACAACAAAATTAATTGGAATAAAAGTAACAGAAAAAATCTCTATCAGGGAACAGAAACTTGGTAAACATTCACTCACGATTTGCAGCGAACTAATGAATCACCAGTTACCTTGAATCTCTTTAATCTATACGTGATTCCTGACGAAAAATCAATCCACGGCTTAAGAAAAAAAAACTGCAATCTGAGTTACATTTAGTAATCCAGAAAGAATGAAGAGAAAAACAGACATGTGGGGGAATATGAAAAAGAGAAAGTTGATTTGGCGTATCAAATAGAAAACGAATCTAAGCTAAGGCCCATGACCCTAGATTAAGCCCAAAAGCCCAAATGGTGTATCAATATCTACTTTTATTTTTCAAATTAGATGTCATTCTATATTTTCACGCAAACTAAAAAAAATAGCTAATGCTCTGTATTATCATTATTTAATTATTAAATATTATATTTTTAAAAATTTATATAGAGGGTAAAAATATATATTAATAACATAAAATGAATTGAAATCTCAAAACAATATTTAGTTGGGCAATTCTCTTAAATAGTCCATTTTTAAGTTTTTGTCATAAAAATAGCACTTGAAAAAAAAAATATCAAAATAGCATTTTTTTTTTTTTGAAATTTTCAATTTTTTTAATTTTTTTTTATACAAATTTGAAATTCTATCCTCAAACTCACCCCTTTACTCTAAACCCTAAAGTCTAAATTAGTTAACCCTAGAGGTATAAATGTATTTTTATAAAAATTTAGCTTCAAAAAACTCTATTTTAGTCATTTTTTTCCTTAAAACTATTTTTGTGAAGAACAAACTAAAATGACTATCTAAGGGAATTTCTCTATTTAGTTTGTAAAGAAAATATTATTTTACAACGACACTATTTATTAGTGACTTGATTTTTTCTATTAATTACTGTGAGTAGATATTAGATATTTATATAGTTTTTCCGATAATTGTAAAGTATTTAATAAAATTGCTATTACCTAATGGATCTCTGGGATGATGTTATTTTATCAAATGTTAATTGATTAACAACTATATTTTTAATTTTAGTTAAACATAAATTTACTATTGGCCATCAAATGAATATTACTCTCATATTGACCCATTAGTAATAAAAGTTAAGATTTTAAATAAAATTAATTATTTAAGAGTAATTAGTTAATCTAGTTATGGAATTTCCTTTGTTAAAGGGAAACAGGAAACTAGAAGCGACACGTGGTATGTGAAGATCATTGATATATGTACAACAAAATTTTCAGGTAGTGAATTATATAATACCTCTAACGAATTAATTAAAAGCAAAACATGAATATGAAAACTATGTAACAAACACAAACGAAAAAGGAAATTCAGGCGGTATATATTTCCTTTTCCTAAGAAGAAAAGCAAATACTCTCTATAAACTAAGTCGTATAAATATATCACAACCCCCTTCACAGATTCAATCCAACAATCTCTCGAACATCTCCAAAAGCTATTTAAGATTAAAGTTTCTGTACAATGGCTATGTCCGATGACAGTCCGTTCTCCATGTCGACCATGTCCAATGCTTTAAAACGTATTCGAATTTCCCGTTTCATTCCTCCTCCGGGATTCCCCCCACGCGCCTCCAACGTATCAGATACGCGCTTAGAACGGCTCTTTAACCTACTGACCAGTTGTGAAGGCGTGAGACAGTTTAAAGACATGGTCTCATATTTAGACCAAAGTCAGCTTCGGATGATGGCGTCGTTGCTGACGTCAGACTCTGATTACTTCATGAAGGTCGTCAGAAACAAGTATGGGTCGAGACGCGTGCAGAAGCTGCTTGGCATGTCAGATGACGTGGACGTTCTCTTCTACGATGCGATCTTGCGACGCTTCTTGGACATCATGACTGATAAGTATGCTTCCTACGTGGCGATTCGAGCTATTGTCGTTTTAGACCAGGTGAAGAAACATGTAATGTACAAGCATGTTCTCCACTACGCGCTTGACATAGCGCGTAATCAATACGGCTGCATCGCGCTTAACGAGGTCATAACCGACGCGGATGATCTTCTCTACAAGAACCGGCTACTAGACGTTGTTGCGCGCAACGCTCTCTTCCTAAGCAACGATTCTTCAGGTAACTTCGTGGTTCAACACGTGCTTAAACTGTATGACATGCGTTGCACGCAGAACGTGGCGGTTAGTCTTCGTGGCCATTGTGTTGATCTGTCGTTTAAGAAATACGGAAGCTACATCGTGGAGAGGCTCTTGGAGGCTGAGGTGTCGATGCCTGTGGTGTTTGCGGAGCTTTTGAAGTGTGATGGAGATAGGTTGATGAGGCTGGCTAGGAGTGAGTTTGGGAATTTCGTGGTGGCCAAGGCACTGAGAGTCATGCAGGGGATTAATAGGATGGATCTAATTTGCGATTTGGTGCAGAAGCTGATGCCCTTTCGCCACCTTTTGCTTAGGTCTCACGGGAGTAACATTGCAAAAATCTTGGAGACATGTTCTATAGCTACTTGGTTCTAAGATTTAGAAGTTTTCATATTGTTTCTATGGTTGATTACTGAATTCTTATTACAAAAAGTTCTGTCTTTAATCTTTTGTACAAGGATCCAGATTTTATATAAATGGTAGATTTTTCTTCAATTTTGAAATCAAAAAGTGATGAAAGACAAATTGATTGCATGCGGTAATTCTACCATTATACAATTTTCAGAACTATTCATGATAAATTTGTAAGGAAAAGGAAGGCCGGCATAAAGGATACATATAGTTCCAATATTGATATTTCGTTTTTTTTAAATGATGATCTGGTATAACAATTTGATTTTGTATAAAAGAATGTTTTAAAAAAAGCTTTACTGTCTTTAGAACTAAATTGAATTACAGTTTTGAATAAGAAAACAAATCAGAGGCGGCCACACAACTTCTACCTCTGTTACCGGTGGACTTGGAACCTCTACATGCATCAACATGTTGTCAGTATTCTCAAACCAATATGCAGAAATCAAATCTATCCAAGGCACTCAATTCAACATCTTCAGCTCCTGCAATAGAGAAAACATCTTTACTACCTGTCATATATACTATCAAAACCAGTGCATGATCCAACAATTTATAAACGTTTGAATACCTTTGAAGTTCAGATATACTCTTGGTGAAGAATCTATCTGCGCAGCAGCAGTTTTTGAAGATTCTTCAAACCACTTGGGACCAACCGGGGAAAATCAAACAAAGCAGAAAAACCTTCTCTTCATGCCAGAATTACATCCCATATGTTCTATTATACACATCTCCGGGACTTGGAATCCGGAATTTCGGTTCTTCATATCCATTGTTGTATAGGCTTCCATTGAATCCCAGCCGTTCATTCCTAAGAAGCTCGGCCATGCCTATGGAGTTCACACTTTGGCCTTCATTCCACTTATTATCCCAGTGACCATTAGACAAGACTGGATTTGCAGATGGTTGTTGTCTTGGGTGCTGTGAGAAAGGAGATAAGCTACTTCCCTGTGCCTGATGATCCATTAGCCTTGAGTTAAATCCGTAAGGATCGATAGGTGAAGGAGATGACCTTCTGAGATCATGATGAAACCCATTGACTTGTTGTTGGGCAGCAGATAGAGACTGCTGTCTAAACATTTGGAGTCCTGTCTCGTTCCCAAAGGAATTCATTTGTGATGAGAAACCTGATCTCATATCCAAGTCTGCATTTATCATCCCTCTTCCAACAGCTAGAATAGCAGGATCCGCAAACTCTATATCACTTCCACCACTCGGATTCGCAACTGAAGGCTGTACTTGATATGTGTTCCTCAACATGGCAGCAGAGTCAAGAAAACGAGTTCCTAGGATTCAAGTGCACGATAGTTTTAGTCTCTATCTGTAGCATCAGTCGCACTCTAAGCTACCATTAAATAGAAGTAAAGAAATACCTGGTGCCGTATCTGAAGATAGGCCCACTCTTTCATGTGAAGAGAAGCCAGGCGGAGGTAACCTGCTGGGCGCAGAAAATCCTGGAGGAGCAGAAACTTGGGGTCGTGAAACTGCTACAAGACAACAGAAAAAAACAAAATGGAGATGCATCAGAAAAAGATTCAATCCAATCAAGAAACAAAATAAAATCATTAACTATAAATACTTACCAGGAATCTTGTACGATGAGAATAAAGGACTACCAGTAACACTTTCCAATCCACCGGAATAGTTTGAAGCAAATCCATTTAGATTCCCCAGATTATCCCCATAAGCATCTCGGCTCACTACAGACTCTGGAATAGGCTGATCTCTTGAAAACTGCCCATAAATGCTATGGTTCTCTCTGTCAAATGCTTGATTACTAGATTCTTCATACCGTGCAAAAGAAAATCTGGACTGGCTGTTATGTTGCTTCAGGAGATTTGAAGGTTTTAGAGGACTGGAATTCTGATCAACTTTACCGAGTAACTTAGCCAAATTGTGGGGTGAGGTTAAGGATTCATCCCATGGATCAAAGTCGAGTGACAAAATGTTTGAGATTATTTCATCCTCTGCACTGCGAACTTTGTTCCTGCCTTCATTAGCAAAGAGAGAGTGCTCCACATTGAACATGGATTTCTCACCAAACCCATTTGGAAGATGCAATCTATCGCTGCCTCTATCCGAAGGGAACCTCAAGTTTGAACCGTTTACACCTGAAGGTTCACAAGGTTCGGAAGCACGAGAGGCCAAATGATCTGAATCCGAAATGGAACTTGAAGAATTAGACAAAAACCGCGAGTTAATCACATCCTCTTCATGGTGATACCTTTGTCTATCTAATGATGAAATACCCTCCACATCCAATTTTGAGCTGACTTGCATTTGGGATTGCAAATCTAATCTCCAATCCCACACTGGCGTTGTGCAGGGGACCCCAGTCTCTGATGAAATATCTTTTTTATCAGCGTTTATAGAGCTATCCGACTTATATTGCTCTAGATGTGACAACTTTGATACTTCATGATCAGATTGTCTAATAGAACCTTGATCACACTTGCTACCAATCGCCATTGCAATATCAGAACGCTCATCTCTCGAGTTCGTAGCTATCTCTATTTTTGAAACACCAACAGCCAAGTTTCCTACAGTAGAGCTATCTTGTGAAACACTAAAACGCAAGTTGCCTACAGTAGGGTCATCTTCTACAGCTTCCTCTGAATCGTCAAACGAGTTCACAGCAGCTGAAGGCTTGTCGATGTCTCTCCCATCGTAGGAAGAGTCTGTTGAACTGGATAACCGATTGCTAGGAGAATCTCTACCAGGTGAGGTTGTTCTCTTGGACCCAGAATCAACCACAGAATTATGCTGCAAAGGCTTCAAAACCCTAAACTTGCTTTTGTCAACAACCTTTTGATTTTCTTCTTTGCTTGATGGTCTCTTAAGAGTGTTACTAGAGGATACAGGCTGCCCATGAGCTGCGTTTGCAACAACAGCAGAAAAGGCCAAGGTTCCATTTACTGAGGTTGTTCTTTGTATATCAGAAGATCCATTTGAGGTAGCCGAAGTTGCTAAAGACTGCTGGTTTGTAATATGTGTCCCCCTGCAACAGATATCCCTATGTTATCGATCAAAATACATCGCCTAAGAAGCAGCTAGTGAAAACTCACCATGACGCTGCAGCAGGAAGAGCAGTGGATCTACTAGAGCTCCCACTCCCACTAGGTGGAGAATACCTGGCAACACTTGCTGCATTCTGTTCATAGAAAACAAAAAGAGAAATGAAAATAGTAAGCTTAGTAAACTGAAAGGATTCCATAAGCTAGTCATTTCACATCATCAAGTTAGTCCACAACAAGGATTAACAAATATGAAAGCCTTCAGATTTGTAATATTTTTGTGGTTGGTTTTGGAGTGGCCGTTTGGAGCTTGAAAGAGTATTTGAAGGCTAAAGCTCCTCGAAAATGGTGCGTAATCAATCTAAACTACACATAATGTCACTAGAAAGCTGAGATTTAACTGAACTTACACTTGAAGGAACTTTTGCAATTGGTTTAGCAGAAGAATTGTCACTGCAGAAAGCGTCTAGTGGTGGAGGTAGCATACTCCCTGAACGTTGATGATGAATGTTTGTTGCTCCGGTGATTTGCTGAACTCTACTCCTTCAAAATTACTATAAGACTTAACTAATCATCCAAAAATACTAGACCAGCCATCATATTACATATATACTAGCAAGGTAATGGATCCGAGAAAGCGAACAATCATGAACGCAAGACGGAATAATAAAGATTCAGGTGATAAAAGCACCTTGTATGAGCAGATATGACCTCATCTTTTGTGAAACTATCCTCTTGAGAACCAACCTCGTGCAGATAGAGACAATCAGGATTAACACACGCCTGGAAATAAAACATGCAATTCATTACTACAAAGATATCAATTTCAATTTTTATCTGAAACGAGGTTACCAAAAGAAATCTCAGGGGATCAGAAAGTAGAACAAGAATCCATGGAAGGCGTACCGCATTTCTCAGCCATGCATGACAATACTTGGTTGTCCCAAAACACGCCCTGCAATATATATACATCTTATCCATAATTGAATGAAAACAAACTTAAAACACTAAATACATATTTTCAAACAAAAAGGAAGCGAGGCAAAACATACTTCAGTGATTTATCATCCAAGGTAAACCCATGAACGGCCTGGATGCAACGAACAGCCTCTTCCTCTTTTGCATAAGTAATATATCTGAATAATAAAAATTATTATCAGATGAGAACAATAATGACAAGCAAAAACTCAAGGAACTTCATGATAAGAGGAAAATTTGGCTGGCAGAAACGCACACACTGCATGTATCGTTTGGAAATTGTTGGATGGCACCAGATGACGTTCGGGACATGGACACCTTTAGAACTTTTCCATACTGACCGAAATATTCTTTATGATGGAGTAGCTGCAACGAAAATGGAGCCTAGTCAGATAGAAATCCACAGAGAAATGACAAAAAGGGTGTAGATAAGAGTTCTCATACATCTTCATCTGCTAGATTAAGGGGCAACCCAACAATGTAAACAAGATTCCTTTGGATGACTCTGACACTAGTGAGTTGCTTTCTCCCTTCAGACGGTTTTGATTTTGACTTTTGAGTCTTCTTGCGCTCCATGTTGGTTTCAAAGGCAAGACTGAAAAAGGTCAACATATGCAAATCAGCAAAAGAGCAGTATAAAGATTGATTTTCCTAGAAAATATTAAATTCGCCAAAAAGAAGCACCGTATTACAACCTGTCGCAATCAACAGTCATCCCTACAATCTTTTCTTTGTCATATGGAGTGCGACAAGCTGGACAACGCCCTTCTATTTGATCTTTCTCTGCCATGTCCACTATGTGATGCCAGCACCAAACACATATCTGTATCACATACACAAAACCATTAACAGAGCAGAGATCATTGGTCAATGAGGCCAGAAAAAAGACGTGCCACGGTTCTACTGAGTCATTTCTCATCACATCTATTCTACTTTTCAAGCTTCACAGATAAATTGCAGCAGAAACTTTGAGCTAAAAAGCTAAAAGGTTATGCTGATTATTGCTATTGAACATTGCAATAAGAACTAACATTTAAATAAACAGAAAAATGAAGGCAGATGGCAAGACCTGATAGCCACATTTGCAAGGCTTCAATTGCTGATCAGTGAGATCCATCTCTTCAGCACATAGTGGGCAAGTCTTCTCTCCTTGGTCACTCATGGTGGTCTACAAAAAAAAGAATTCGAAATATATTAGTCATAAAAGTTAACGCCACAGACTAAGAAAGTAGAAAAAAAATACAAAAGCCAAACTAATAAGCTGAAAGCACGAACCCAGCCACCAGATCTGGCTAAAAGCTAAAAAGGCTAAACATTTACGATTCCCACATCCACAAATCCTGATAAGCATCGCATGGAGGTTGTTTGCTACCGTAAAGATAAAACATTTTCTATGCCGGAAACACCACTTACCTCACCAGAAGAAATGAGAATCAATATCCCTAACAAACCCTAAGAGTCTATTCTATGTTTACTTCATCTCATCAAAGCTAATTAACTCTAAATATTCAAACTTTCAGATCGATACTAAGAATGTAAAAAAAATGAATCTACGATGAAGAGCTCCTAGGAATCGATCTGCGCAGGCACCGTGCGCCGATTCAATTATATAATACAGACAAAACATATGAAACAATCCAAAATCTCAAATCACGATCTAAACTAATAAAGACCCGACGATCCAATCAAAAACCCATGATTAGGGTTTTGAAGATTCAAACACCACGAGAGAAAGAGAGAAACATACGAATTGAGAAAGATTCGATTGGAGAGATTTGCAGAGGGAAGAAGATTTTGTGAGATGAGGAGGAAAGGGAAGCTGTGGAGATTTGCGAGCGAAAGAGAGAGATTGGATGGCTGTGATTTTTTTGGGATGTGAGATTTCGCCTTTTTAACCCTTTGATTGATTTCTCTGCCAGATCCATGTTGCTGTCCGGTTCGGTTTTATTACTAGATTCTGTCCGGTTTGGTTTTTGTAAACCGGTAAATTTCAGCCGTTTTTTTAGGCGTTTTATGTTATTACCAAAAATTGTTCTTGGAAATTCCAAAAGTTACCCAAACGAAAATAAAGAATAGGCATTCATAGTTTGACTTCAATTTTTTTTTTTTTTGAGAACCATAATAACCATTCACACAAAGATGTCAACTTCAGTTTTTTTTAATGACAGCATATTAAGAAATAACTTTGCAAACTTGACCTTATAAAAATTATGGAGATAAGATAATGGAGTTATTAAATTATTTAAATATGACACTGACTGGACCTATAATTAATTAATTACAGCTTTGACCCACAATAAAGAAGAATCAGTTTCAACATGCCATCAATTACAAATTTCAGTAAAAAAAAAATTCCATCAATTGACTGGTGAAGGGGCATTGATCTATTGAACTTTACAGTATGGTTTCCAACAGAAACGGCTCTCTCATTCACTCGTAATAATGAGCCCACATATGCTTTCTTTGCCCACTTCTCTAAGATACTTTTGTTGAGCAAATCAAGCGTTACGCATTAATGTGCCTTATGAGCTACAAGAGTTAGCTAAGCACCAAAGAGAGAGAGAAGATACTTGTTGGAGTCTTGTTATTTAAGCCCTACTCGTTTTGTTTCTATCTTCCTTAGTTGTTTTCTTTCACCACAAGCGTTCCAACAGAGGACAAGCCTATATGTGTTTATACTGCAAAAAGGCAAAATCTCTGAAGCAAAGCCATGAGATGGGAAGAGATAATATGCATTTTTTTTTTCTACTATTTAGAAAGAACTTGTCTGATCTTTTCACTTCTCATTATAAATTAGGATCAGAGCACAAAGAAGTGACAATGAAGAGAAGTTTCTCTTCTACTCTCTTCTCTGTTCTTGATTCTCTAACTGCAGTGTATTCAATTTGATTATTATTTTTTTCTTTTGGAACAGAAAACTCTGTTGGTGATTTTCTTCCAAAGTTCATCAAAATGTACGTACCTCATGACTCCAGAGATGATCTGGTAAACACACCCTTCTCTTCTGTTTCTGGTTTGTTTTATAAAGTTCGATCAAAATTTTGTTGTAGTGTTGAGTTCATGTAAGAGTTTGTAAATTCTGAATCTTACCAAATCTATTGTGTCTTGTGTTGTCTGGTTATGCAAATATATCTCATCTTGTTCTGTAGGGCTGCACAAGTAGGGAAGCTTCATACAAACAGATTCCATTGTTAAACAAAGGTGGTCGGATTACTCTTAGAGGCATTATAGTAAAATGACAAATGGGTATGGGTCTCAAACTGTAGGGGTCTTCCATCAAAATTGAACAAGAGAAGAAAACTGCATTTTGTGTGCTGAGCAAAAGATGAGGTGAATGATATCATGCGATTTTGTAGAGGCTATTTTTTTAGTTTTCATGAGAAAACATATTATATAGTTGGATGATTTTTGCAACTGTTTATACGATTTGAGATGAAAGTCATCTGTAAACAGATGTTAATCAACGTTTAAGTTTTTTTTGCCTTTATTTCTCTGTTATGAACCTTTCTTAAAATAGGAGAAAGAAAAGAAAGAAAAAAAAAAACAGAAAAGAAATGTTCTTACCTCTGGAGAAAAAAAACTTTATCAGATCTTAAAGTTTTAAAACAATCTCTTGATTTCCGATGCGCAGATTTGGATTCAAATTATTTGGATCCGATCAATGATCCTGCAACTTTACAAGTCATGTTGTAAAAGGTCTAACTCTTGATCATATGATACCGCAAGAACCTTCTTGCGCAAGTAAGCTTTACCCTTGTTAGGTATTACGTATAAGATCTACACGTTATAAATGTTTCAGTATTATAATTAGCGTTAACATTCAAAGTTAATCATGTTCTTGATCCTATTTGATATAGGAAACTTCTGTTGGTATTGAATCAAATTATTTAATGGAGGAAGCATCAACGTCGACATCACCTCCGGTAGCTGCGAAGCCAACCGTTATTAAGAAGACAATGTCGAAGCAATTCACCGGAAAACGTGAAGATTCGCCGCTCCATTCGGCTGTAAGACGTGGAGATTTCTCTGCGGTGAAGAAGATTCTGAGTGATCATATTGAATCAGAGGAGGAACTAAGAGAGTTGTTGCAGAAACAGAACCAATGCGGTGAGACCGCGCTTTATGTTGCGGCAGAGTATGGAGATGCCGAGGTGGTTGCAGAGCTCATCAAGTATTATGATTTAGATGATGCAGAGACCAAAGCTAGAAATGGGTTTGATCCTTTCCACATTGCTGCTAAACAAGGCGAATTGGGTATGGAAGTTTTCACGTTATGAAAACGTTATTTTCATTGTATTCATAAAAATATAACCACAAAAATCATTTTTCTAGGTAACAGTACTAGTTTTTAACGTCTTATGATCATTATGTGGAAACTCTATTTAACTAACGTGTTTTTTGCTACTTAATCTTTGACAGTTTTTGTTTTACTACTAATCTAAGAGCACCATTAAGGAGATTTTTTAAGGGGGTTTCTTGCACTTGTTCGCGGGTCTCACTGACATGTGGGGCCCGTGGACAATGCAAGAAACGGTTCTTAAAACTCTTAAATAAGAATCGTTTTTTGCACTATTCGTAGGCTTCACTGACACATGTTGACCCGCGATTAGTTTAATTTATTTTTATTTTTAAATCAGAAAAAAATAAAAAATAAATAAGAAACCCATTTTGGGGTTCTGGGTTAAAGATAATCTAATGTATGTTTAATCTTTTGGTCAATATTTTATTTATAACAAAATAAATATTTAGTTGATGGAAGTTGAAATCTCTTTTCTTTCTTTTTTTTTAAAATGTTGATAGAGGTTTTGAGAGTACTAATGGAGGAACATCCGGAGCTAGCAATGACGGTGGACTTATCAAACACGACGGCTCTACACACGGCGGCAGCTCAAGGACACGTGGAGGTAGTGGAGTATCTTCTAGAAGCCGCAGGGAGTAGCCTAGCCGCAATTGCAAAGAGCAACGGCAAAACGGCATTGCACTCGGCGGCAAGGAACGGTCATGCGGAGGTGGTGAAAGCTATAGTGGCTGTTGAGCCGGACACAGCGACAAGGACCGATAAAAAAGGTCAGACGCCACTTCACATGGCGGTGAAAGGACAAAGCCTTGATGTTGTGGTTGAGCTAATGAAAGGGCATCGTTCTTCGTTGAATATGGTTGATTCTAAAGGGAACACTGCGTTACATGTTGCTACTAGGAAAGGTCGCATTAAGGTACGTTCTTCCTTAACATGTTAACTTTGTTATTATACCAAATACTCTATCCATTTCATTTTAATTTTCGTTCTACATTTATACACATATTAATAAAATATATAATTTTGTATATTTCCAAAATAAAAACACAATTAGCTATAGACATAACCATATTTCGACCACTAAAAAAATAAACAAAAGAATCTTCTTAATAAATTTTACATTAAAACTATAAAACATACTTATTTTGAAACAGAAATTTTCCTCTATAACTGCAATTAAATTGAAACGGAGGGACTATAATTTATCGAAATATTCTAAAAATTTCTGTAACAGAGATTTTATTGTGGTTGTAGATAGTGGAATTGCTTCTTGAGAACAACGAGACAAGCACAAAAGCGATAAACAGAGCTGGAGAAACGCCTCTCGACACAGCCGAGAAAACCGGTCATCCCAAGCTAGCCGCGGTTCTCAAGACACGTGGCGTTCCCTCAGCTAAATCCATCAACAACCCTACTCGGCCAAACCCGGCGCGTGAGCTCAAACAAACGGTGAGCGACATCAAACACGAGGTTCACGACCAGCTAGAACACGCTCGAGAGACAAGAAAACGCGTTCAAGGAATCGCCAAACGCATTAACAAAATGCACGTCGAAGGTCTTGACAATGCCATTAACTCCACCACAGTCGTTGCCGTTCTAATCGCCACAGTCGCTTTTGCCGCTATTTTCACCGTGCCGGGACAATACGCTGACGAACAAAGTTCCCTCACTCAGGGACAATCTCTTGGAGAAGCTAACATCGCGGATAATCCCGCGTTTGCGATTTTCTTTATATTTGATTCCATCGCTCTTTTTATATCTTTAGGGGTTGTCGTGGTTCAGACTTCGGTGGTTGCGATTGAGCACAAGGCGAAAAAGAATATGATGGCTATTATAAATAAGCTGATGTGGCTAGCGTGCGTTTTGATATCAGTAGCGTTTTTGGCGTTAGCATTTGTGGTCGTTGGTGAGGACGAGAGGTGGCTAGCGGTTGGAGTAACGGTGTTTGGTGCGACGATAATGCTCACGACACTTGGGACTATGTGTTATTGGGTCATTAGGCATAGGATTGAGGCTTCGAATGTAAGAAGCGCGAGGAGAGAGTCAATGGCAAGAACGAGACAATCAGGATTGATGGATTTTTCTGGGATTTTGACAAAGAGAATGTATGCTATTTAGTGATCAAGAGGCAAAGTGTATGTGTTGTGTTACGTCTCGATCTTGATACCAATGTGGAATAAGTAACCGAAGTTATTTTTTGGAATTTTTGTTTTGTGTTATTTGGTTTTGAGGCCATCATTACTAGTGTTAACATTAAAGATCAAAGGTTTTCTTATTCTAAATAGAACATGTCAATAATACAACATTTTAAAAGAAATAGTTTAAAATTTTTTAAGTAAAAATACATTCAGTTAAAACATGTTTTTGATGCAATTTTATTATATTTGTTAGTTGAAAAGTGAATACCGTCACCCTATTTCCTAAATAATTTTGAAAAATTAGGTGGCGTCGACAATTTTTGTTAATGTATTATTATTTTATTTTGTGATTATATGCTAAACCATTTTTCTTAAAATGGAACTATATACACTTGTCAAACACAAACTTAAAGATTCAACTAAACCATATATTGATTTTGGAAAATTAATAAAATTTTGTATCAACACCAAAATTCTATAATCTAATATTTTAGTGGCAAACATCTAATTCCAAAAACCAGGTTTGAACACTGGTGTAATACAAAATAGTATAGCTATGTACTTACTTACCTATATAATTTGAAGATAATAATAAGAAAAACTAGATTAAAATGGTTACATAAAATAGTAAGTATCACTTATTTAAATGAAATATTCATACATCAACCAATAAAATTCACCTGAAATGAGTTAGTTTACGGCGACTTGACGAGTATATATAAGTGTATCTTCATCCTAAATATAACTATGAAAGTTAATTTTTCAAAAACACTATCTAAATAGTGATTATGCTAAAATGTGTCAAATAAGCTGACTTTTGGCTATTATAACTCTTTTTGAACAAAGGATGTACAACGCATCCAGATTTGTAAGCAAAGCTATTTCTCTAGTGATACTTACCACTTTATGTGGCCGTATTTGGCATACTTGATGATTTGGAACAAGAAAGATGTTATTTTATTTAAGCTTAAACTTCTTTTTTCAACAACTTTTTCATAGGCATTGCCTATGAATCCTTTTTACCAATAAAGATGTGTTTGCATTATTGTAGACCTTGTCTCGCTTAATTGGAGAAATAGAAAGGTATATGTTCTTTTGAAAATATTTGGTTTTGAAAAATATGCCTTAAAAGTTTCAATCATGAAAGAATGTGAAAGAAGTAACCAACATATATGAAAGTTTTGTTGTTTATTCTTTCCATTATGGCTTTGAGGTCATCATCATTAGTGTCGACATTAAAATTTAAGCTCTTCTTTCTCTACAAAAAAATATTTATTTTTGTTACAAAAATTTCAAGTATTTATAAAAAAAAATGGAATAAGCATCTAAAAACAATATCCTAGAAATTCATTAATTATTACAAAACTTGAAATCTTAAACAAAGAATTTGGAATAAGGATCTCAAGTAGGAACCAAGCTATATAAGATTGATACTACTAGTTCAAGTTGGATGGGTTGGTCTTCCTTATTTTGTTCATCCTCATCTTCTACAAGGCAATGTAGAAGAAATCTCGGATCTCCTAGATGAGATAACATCTGCAGACAACTCTACGAAACGGCAAAACGTTTTGAATGATTGGCCAGTCCACAATTGTACTTGACTGCCATGAGTCCAGCGCCATACTAAACATCATGTGTCTTATACAAAATGTTAGATGCAACATTTTTAAGAAATAGTTTTCAATTGAAACATGATGCAATTTCTTAAATTATCTAGTTGATAAGTGAATGGCTCAACCTTTTTTAGTTATAGCTAACATGTTATTATTTTATTCTTTAATTTATATACTAAACTATGTTTTGATAATGAGAAATTAATAAATTTTGTAATATCATCATCATTTTACTCTAATATTTTAGTTGCACAATTTAACTCCAAAAATCAAGTTTCAACCGGTGTAATCATATAGCATAGTGTTATTGATATATATTTGATATAATGGGAAAGAGTTAAATCAGCTACTTTGTTGATTAATCATTAAACCTATAGTCCAATGGTTAAAGAAAATAATGTATAACTAAATTGAATGAACTAGTACTTGGAGCAATAGAAATCACCTGAAATTGAGTTAGTTTAACACACCAGCTTGTGGTTCCACATTGTAATTTTTTTTCAGAAAAAAGGACAATATCAAATGAATGAACAACTTCAAATCATGTGTAACTCTGCACTTAAAAACAAAACTATAATAAAATCATCAAGCTGCTATTACTATACTCTTATAATACCCCTATTGGTCAATGATACATTGTTACATCATCATGCAACATATTTGAAATTATGAAACCCCAAAGACAACCACAAAAATAGACATTTATGAATTATCTTTTAAAAAATTGGGAAATGATGTCAACATCAGAGATGAATCATAACGACATTATCTTGCCATTATAAAGTCACATCCTCATTCCTAAAATCAAGAAACAAAACAAGTCCATAATACCCCACTTTTGTCTTCTTCCATGGAGTCTTCTCTTGTTCTCCGTCCTCAATGGTCTGATCTTCCTTTAGACCTTCTTGAGTTGATCTCCGACCGCCTTAACGACTGCTCATCAGACACCGTTGATCTCCTCCGTCTCCGCTCTGTATGTTCCACTTGGCGTCACTCTCTTCCTCTCTCCGACAAAAACACTAACCCTTTGTCTAAATTTCCACCTCTCCTCCCTTTCTGGTCATCTTCATCCTCTGGTTTCTTCGTTCTGAAACAGAGCATTGTTTACAAACTCGAAGCTTCACAAAGCTGGTTGGTGAAGGTTCAGGAGACATCTCCAGGGACAATGCGAGTCTTGGATCTCTTCTCAAACGACAGACTCTGTTTCTTACCAGAGAACTTCCCGGAAAGAATCGACTTGCGGGAATCTCATGTGAGATTAGTCCGTAGAGCTTACCGTGTGGAGTACGCAAACAAAGGTGGTGGTGAGATGTCTTCTTTCTGGTCACTGAGCTCCGACAAAGTGGTAACTCTATCTTCAAGAGGACACTCTGCTGTAATGGCTATCCACAGTGGTGGAAAGCTAGGGTTCTTGAAAAGCGGAGACGATGAGAGATGGAGAATCTTGGATAACTCGTGGAACGTGACTTACGAGGACATAATGGAGTACGGAGAGAACTGCATCGTCGTGGATGATAAGGGCAAAACCGTAATTTACGATGTGGAGTTTAATGTCTCGGATTTAGCTGAAGGTTTAGCAGGAGGAGGCGGTCACAAGAAGCATCTGGTGGAATGTTCCGACGGAGAAGTGTTGCTTGTGGACAAGTACGTGAAACACGTTTGGTGCAAATCGGAGTGTTCTAAGTCTGCGGTGGAGTTTAGAGTGTATAAGCTGAAGAAAGAAGAGAAGAGATGGGAAGAGGTGAGGGAACTGAGAGATTTGTCTCTGTTCATAGGCGAAGACTGTTCTTTCTCCGTTGAGACTAGGGACGGTGCTTCGTCCACCGGAGGTTGTATATATTATAGAGATTATAGGAGTGGAGGAAGAAGCAGAGGAGTTTACAGTGACGGTGATGGCGTTTTCAATGTGCAGTTGAAAGACGCGGGAAAGTTTTGGGTTTCATACTAAGCCCAAATGTTTAGGCCCATAAGAAGTTTGGGCTTATTTGAATAGCGGTCAATAACGTATAACAAAATTTTCTCCTTGTATCAAGCAAAGCAAGTGTATTGCTAAATTAAAATATTTGATGATTACAACGTTAGATTTGACTCAATTGGAGAAATAAATTATTCTGTATGAAAAGAATCATATTATCTATAGTCTAAAACCAGTAATAAAACAGAGGACAATTCTGCTCTTTTTAGTTTTTATTACCAAAATAGTTTTCAAAAAATAAAATGATCAAAATAACTTTTATTTTCTTTATTTTGAAATTTGAAACTTCATCACCAAATTCACCTTTTAATTCTAAACACTAAATCTACATTAATTAATTATAGAGGGTATAAATATATTTTTTAATTTTTAATAAAACTTATTTTAGTTATTTTTTTTAAAAAAAAATATTTTTTGTGAAAAACAAATTAAAAAGAGTTATCAAAAGGAAGTTCTCTAAAACAAAACCAAAAAAAAAACATGGTAACTTTTTTTTTTTGCAACATGGTAATTTTACTAATTTTGATTTTTCTTCTTTATTTCAAAAACACTATTAATACGCTATAAAAATGAGAAATTGCCCTAATTTAACGAGAGGCGGCGCGAGGAGCTATTTAGCGATGAAGACAGTCACCGGAAGAGTTAACAATGCGAAACCAATCTCTCTCGCTAAGGCGGCTAAGCTTCTCTCCGGATTCGTTTCCTCTGAGACTGAGGCCTCTCAAGACGTCAGCGCGTACCTCCGACGCGCATCTGCTGGCTTCACCGAATTAAAGAGCGTCCACAGAGAGATTCGATCGGCGAATCCAAGTTCAGAGGAGCTGGGTAGAGCTAAGGGGATTGATGATTCGGTGGAAAACGAAACTGTGACCGGAGAGGAATCAGTTCATGGTCGGAAACAAGATAATAAGAAGAGAAAGGAGAAGAAGAATCGGAAGAGCGATGGAGAGATCGGTTCTGAGGAGAGGAAGAGCAAGAAAATGAGGAAATCAAAGGAGACTGATGCTTAGTTCACTGAAGATTTGAGAAGAACTCTCTCTGTTATAGTTATAGCTTTTAATTATCTGCAATGGAGTTATATTCTTGTTTCTGAAGATTATTGAAAGCAAAGTTGCAAGTAATGTTTAGAGATTGGATCTTGTAAGTTGAGCACTTGAAAAAGCTTTAGCATTCCCTCCTAAATATTTATGTAAAACTTGAAAGTCTGATGCTTCAACGCATAGGATATGACATAATGGCTATGCAGTGAAGTTTTTTTTTTTTAATCGAGGAAGAAAGATTCGTAGTTCTGTTCAACTAAACTTGTGCAAGTACAGATAGATCCTCTGATCGTCTGGTACGTAAGTCTTACATTATTTTCTTGTCTATTACAATGGTTCTTTGGTCTAATTTCATGAGCTTACAGAACATTTGATTTCATAGACATTATCCAATGTGAAGTTCTTCAGAACGCCAAAATAAAAGAACAAAAAAGTTATAGTGTGGAAAATGGGGACTTAATTAGGATATCAACATTTCGGTAAATAATGTTGTTTTCTTTTCAGTATTTCAATCAAACATAGCGAAGCCATTTTCAAATCGGACCAAGGCGTGTTTCTCCAAGTTACAGTGTGTATGATTCATTAGTTGCATTTGACTTAGCTTCATCCTTATTGATAAGAAGGCTACTTTTGAGTTCACCATACTTTGGGCTTATTAGACTCTTGTAATCCCTGATGCAGGCTGAGGAACTCTAAGGAAGGCACCACAAGGTAAATCTCAAAACTGTGGTAAATAGTCCTTTCCATGAACTTGCGAGTCATCTTGTTAACTGATGTACAACATGACTGTTGATTTACTAAACTGAACTGAACTCGTGTCTGGTTTCTATCATGGTTTACATTGATCATTTGGTTCGAACGATTGTTTTATACCTTCAACAGTTAGTTGTTAGTCGTGTATAGCTTTACTCATTGTCACGTAAACTTTACTTTCCCTCTGTTGCTTAAAATATTTAATACATCTTTTTTTGCCACGAGTAAATAAAGAGGGAAATTAAAGTTTACGTGACAACGAGATTGTAACTAAAAACAACACACTATAGACAGTAATTATTTTCTAGTGTATCTCTGATGAAATTGATAGATTGTCGTATTGCATAACAAATTTTGGGGAAAAAATGGTAGAAAACGACATTAAAACGATGTCATTCCGAATCTACATATATGCGTAACTTTATTTCAGAATAAATACTTTAACCATTAAAGAAAAAAAAAGAAGATAACGAACAACACGTGTCAAGGACACGTCATCTATGAAACCAGATTGTAACGGCGTCGTGTTCATTTCCTTTTATTGATACAAACAACTTCATCTCTCTCCCCTCTCCTGTCTATATCGAGTTCACAGTGTGAAAGAGAGAAACAAAAAAAAGCAAGTAGCGGTGTTTGTATTCTGCTTCACGCTCTCATTACTACAATTTATAAAAATTCAGATATCGATTGATTTCTTGGAGTCTCTTTGAGCAAAGAAGCAATCTTTATCATCATCAATCTCCTCCAAGGTCTCGATTTGATTGATCGAGACGGTTATTTTCTTTTCTGGAATGGAGAAAGCTTCATCACCGTCTTCTTCACGGAGGTCTGCTTATCTTGAAGCTCTTACACAAGAGATTAAGAAGAAGCTTACACGGGTTAGCTTAGCCCTCTTCCTTGTCTTGATCTCCTGGATCTTCTCATAAGAAACATACATTTTGACAATCTTAATGATTTGTGATAAGTGTTTCAATCCGAATCTGATTTATAAAGTGATGATCTTTCTTTAATGGTCCTTAGGCTGTTGTCTCTCCAGCACAAACACGCAACTTGTTGCAAGACTTATTTGCTGATATAGCTCTCGAAGTCGACCAACGTGCCAAAGGTCTCACCTTTTTTTTTTTCTTTCTTTTCCCTTTCATCAACCTTCACGAATTAGATTGATATTGATCAGTATTTTTTTTAACTAAAGCAGATGTGATACTTAGCAAGGAAGAGGATGTGATTTCTGATGTAGCTGATCAGGCTGATGGTGGTCCGTTGTGTTTCTTCGACGTGCTTGCTGATTATTATGTGAAAGTGTCTGAGAGAGGGAAGGATATACTTGATTTGATGGTTCAGCTTTGGAGCCAGTCCTTTGCATCTCACATATTCTCTCTTTTGTTTCATAAATGGGTATTACCAGCTTCTTTACCAGCTTCTCTCTTAATGTTTTTATTCAGTTCCTCTAATGTGTTAACAACGTGTTTCTGTGATTCTTTTCAGCTGTTTGAGGTTGAGGTTGAGAACCAAGAGATACTCCTGCGGTATTCTTCTGCTCTGGTGCAGGGAGCTACTAATGTATTTTGGTAAACTCTTTCAACTCTGGCAAAGCAAAGATTATCATCATCTTCACTTGATTTTTGATTACTAAGTTCAGTGCGTATACCTCATTAGGTTCAGTCATGTACTTGGAAACTGTGGTAGTGGCATTTGCTTATTGTTACTTGTGAATTTTTTTCATTTGTTTATAAGTGTTGTGATACTCTTTCCATATATATTCCTACATTGGATAACATGTGATAATTTGCTACTATTTTTCTTATTGCAGGATAGACATTCAGACAAATACAAGACGCTTCCAAACTCTCTTTCGGGTACCTTCTTTTCCCTCTGATGTATCAAGTTGTCATGCCAGTTTGCTACTGTAACTATATTAACTAACAGTCTCTCTGTTGTTCTTGTAGTATCTTCTTGAGGAAGTTGCTTTGGAGCCGACCAGATTAAAAAAGATTCCCATTCAGGTGAGTGGTTTGGTTCCTGTCCCTTTTCATGAAGGTTCAACTGATTTTAGTCTGGAGATTGACTCTCCCCCATACCTAATTTCAGGCTCAGAGGGAACTGTATCTCCTGATCTCAAGGTTCATTTTCTTTTACAATTCAGGTAGTACACTGTTTTCTGAAAAGTAATTACTCAAAAACAAAGCGTTTCTTCTTGTACCCTGACTGTTTTTTCTATTCCAGTGGATAAACTTGATAGCTTCTTGAGGAATTTCCCGGAGTTTCCTAATGCTTTCCTAGTTGGAGGACCCGGAGATTTCCTTGTTATAGAACTAACCGATCAGGTATAGAAGAAGCAAAGGCCTTGTGACTATATATGAACTTTCTTCTCAAAAATGAACACCACTTATCACTCTTCTAATATGTTATTGTGGTGCAGCTGCAAAAACTGAAAGTGGAACCAGTGCTGCTACACTATCTTTCTCAGATGAAGGTTCTTCAAGGTACTTTTCTCTCTCTGGTAGATAAGAAAGACTCTTCCAAGATAGATGCTACTTCAAAAACAGAGTCAAATTGAAAGAAATGTTGGATGATTTACCTCTGCAGGAATGGAACTTAGAATGACAACAAGCACGAGGTTAAAGGCGTGTTTGTACAGTTTTACCTCACCGGGAGGTCCAATGTACCCTACAAGAGCTGTCCGTCATGCAGCCTGGGATGCCTTGGATTCCCTCTTTCCCGTGAGCATTTCCTTGAAAGAAACATATCACCTAAGACTGTAGAAAGCAAAATATGGACAGGCTTGACTCATAACGTTGTGATATTCTTTGCCTTGCAGGTGGGGCGTTACCCGAGGCATCTCATTAGCTTATTTTTCAGGCTGCTGTATCCGTGGTACTGGCCATCCTCGTGTTGGAACTTTGTGGTTTCTTGCATTAAAGCGGTACTCTATTCCATCGTAAGGCTCATCTTTTCACGGCAAGAAAAGCCGAGGCAGAGCTGAATAGCTTTTACATATGATGACCTGATAGGTTCAAGAGAGCATACTATAGGAAAAGGAGGGGAAAGGAGCTGATGACAGGAGAGGAAGAAGGAAACTAGGAAGTAACGAGGGAGTTGTTTAAATAAAGATGGAGGAGTGGAACCTCCAATACAAATAGAGTCTTTGCGGTTAGGAAACAGGAAGTATAAATAGAGTCTATTATTCATTGTGAGAACTATGCTTTTGTATGTTGAACAATCTCAGACGTTATGAGTCTTGAGTTCACAACCGATATGAGGTTGACGAGAATGGTGATCTCGTGATGAGAGTGAACCAGTATCGTAATACAAAGCTGTAATCGATTCTTTGATATAGAAGGAGGAGAGTTCATAGTCTTTAGCTAAAACACATCTAAAGTCTATCAAACGGAAGCCAAGAAAGGACCAGAGGAGAAGAAGGCAAAGCGAGGGATACCGATCTGATGGCAAAGATCGTGTGTCCACCCAAGGAAGAAGTCGGAGATGAGAGCAACGGGAGGAGTTTGGTGAGAACGGAACCAGAGGATGATAGGGTCAAGAAGCTTACGAAGAGAGGCCATGATGGGGAGGTTACCTGAGTTTCCAAGGTCTTTGACATTCTCAACGCCGGGAGGGAGTGAAGGGTTTGGAGGGAAAGGGAAGACGACGGAGGTTACAGAAGAGGGATGAGCGGAGAGAAGAGGAGAAAGGTATTGAAGGTTTTGGGGAGTGATGATGACAGAGACGTTGACTCCACGAAGACAGAGTTGGTGAGTTAAGTCTAGTAAAGGAAGTAAGTGGCCTTGTGCTGGGAAAGGAAACACCATTATGTGTGGTCTCGAGCTCTCCACTCTAGTCTCCTGCGGCACCATTACTCCAGTCATTTGGCGGAGATTACAAAAAAAAGTCTTTGTGTAGTGTTGTTTATCTTCGTTAGCTTTAGCTTTTCAACTTTGTATGGCGTAAATAATGATATGCTCTTATGGAAGATTCCAAGAATTGTAACCGACGACACTTATTGCACCCTAAACGACAATCTTACCGATGTAACGTAACTTCAAAGCAACTTTTGTCGTTTCTTTTTTTTGGCTGACTTCATTTGACTTATAATGCGTTTCCTTTTGTTTTCATTTTCTGCAGCATAAACTGGTTGGTGAATATTATAAAGACGAGCAGACAAATCTGAGTTCTAAAAGCCACGTTATGTGTGAAGCAATTTTTGTAAATCTGCCAAAAACATAAGAAAGTTTTTTAATTAAAAATTGAGCTGCATTCAAAACATTTGCTACCAAAAAAAAGTCAACAGGGGCATTCCGAGAATCAAATAAATAAATTGCTGTTAACTTCTTATGTTTGTACAGCTAGAACTTTTCATTAATTTCTTTCCTACTTTTTAATTAATTTATAATTTTTTAAAACTTAGAACCTGTTATTCATACTCTTATAATTTGAATACAGAAACACGTTTTAGCTGAGAACCTGTGCATGGGAAGAAGTTTATATTCTGAAACTTCAGGCCCAAAACCTTAGAGTCAGTTTACTAAAAGCCCATGAGGTCATCAAAAGCTTGATATCCACCATAAGAATGTCGCTTTTACCTGAAAAAGAAAGATATTTCGAAAAGGAGAAAACTATAATGTTGGAGAGAAATATTTTATTGGATTGTAACAAACACAATATGATGTTTACGTTAAGTTTTTATACGAGGTAGTTGGATAAGATATGCTTAGTGATGGATTTTAGGAACTTACTAATATTATTGGTTTACTTCTTTTTTAAAACCAAAATAAAAGAATTTTAGATTAAAATCTTACTTTTTCTGGTGACCATAAAGCTACTTTTAATATCTTTAACACTTAGTTGAGATGGTGTTTAAAATTAATCTGTATGACAAAATAGGTATAAATCCAAGATTAAGTTAAGTTCGTGCAAATTTACCATGCAGTAGCATATACATATAATCCTTTTGAGTAAAAATAGATATTGAAATCCACTACTCTGGCTGGGCCACAACACAAGTTACTTGAGACACCAACGGTCATTTATCCAAGATTACGTCATAGCATCTAACACAAGTCTACAAAAATCCTTGGCTGAATCATTAACAGAACACAATAGAAATCCATATGCTCTCATCTGCCAAAAGTTTTAACACAGAATGATTGTTTGCCACGAGTGGTTTCTTTAATCATGTTTTCTCATCAGTCATCACTCCACTCGCATGTCTAACTTTATTGTCTTGGTAGAGAAACTCCCAAAAGCAAAAGAAAAAATTTCTATGATAACTTTTTTTAGTTTTTTTCACTAAAAAATCTCTTAAAAAACAACTAAATTTTTTTTATTAAAAATAAATATACACTTATATTCATATGATTAACTAATCTAAATTTATGATTTAGAGTTAATGGATAAGATTTAAAATTAAAAATTAAAAGACAAAAAAATATAAAAATTAAAAATAATTTCAAAAAACATTTTTCAAATTTCAAAATGAAAACTTAAAAAAAAAATTGAGTTTTCTTTATAAAAATTTCAAATTCGAAACATATAATTCAAAATTATAAAAAATAATAATTTATATATCTATAAAGTAAAAGGTAGAAAAATATTTTAATTTTTAATATTTTTTTATTAGAGTTTTTTGTGATAAAAACTTAAAAAATTATTTGATAGAATTGTTCAAAGTAAAATATAGATCTTGTGAATATAGTTAGTGAATTTAAATTTTTTGCACCACCATATATTCGTTTTGGACTTGGGTATTGTAAAGGACGATCGATGTCTTTTTCTATATATTTGTATATTCGCTGACAGGAATAATAAGTATTATCGAAACTACGACGACCACGGATAAAGTTTATAAATATAAAAGACGAAATCTCTTATTTTAAATGGATTGTATTTTCTATTTATTAAGAAATATTTGATTTTCATTGGTTGCTTGTTTGACGAATCAGCCTTTGGTATTTTTATGTACTCAACTGTTAAACTCGTTTGCTTTCGGAAAAAAAAAACTGTTAAACTCGTTTAGTTAGTGTTGTGGCAAACAATTTAGCAAAACATACCCTAATCATATTTGCTATAAACTATCTAATTAAAATATAAAAATATCTTTTTCTTTAACGAGTTAGCTTAGATAGTATTTGTATGCGACATTCTTATATATGTGTGTCACAAAAAAATTGTTTTAAAAAAACAACATTCTATATCCTTCTTGAATACGTTCCTAGTAGCATTTTTGTTATTGTCAATGTTCCTAGTAGCATTAAGAAGTTATCTTCTTGGTATCGACGTTCAAAAGTTCCATAATGTCAGAAGTAGTAATCGTCTTATAAAATGTATTTTCTTGCCGTTGACCAATCACACTCTATTGAACTTCCAGCCTATGGCAGAACGGATATAATGAAACATCTCATTATATATGCTGACTTGGAAATTGGAATTCCATCTTTTAACATTGTAATAATACAAAAATTTCTGAACCATTCTAACACAAAATACATTCTACTTTATCTAAAATAAATATACGATTTAATTTCTTAAGTGTATGATCTAAACATATTACTTAAAAAAATTGTCAAGAGAATGAAAGTTCCAATCCTTTTCAGCTAAGCGAAACAAAGTCCATTTACAAATAAAAGCAAGTTTGGTGGTTTCATGAAACAAATAAAACCTCTTTATCAAAAAAAAAAATGAAACAAATAAAACCCAAAAAAAAACAAAACAAATACTGCATCAAATTGAAAACGCACCACCTAAATTAATTATGAATCAATCTTAGTGCGCTGGGTAGCACTGACACAACTGATTAAAGCTGCGTTTAAAGGCCTGAAAATAGTAATCAGTCAGAAAAGAAAAGTAAATTTTTCTTCTTCTTACGAAAATCATTTACTCTTCTCTTAGAAAACAAAACACCATCACCCTTACTGTTTGCTAGAGCGCGTCATTCCACACACACAACTATGGGATTAACCCAAGAACTTTTCATGGGGTTTTGGAAAGTGTTCTTTAAAAAAAATTAAAAAATTAAAAAACAAATCAACCACGGATTTTCACGTGTCAGTGGAGCCCGTGAACAGTATAAGAAATCCTTAAGAACCAGTTCTTAATTAATAACTTTCAGAATCGGTTCTTACACTATTCATGAGACCCATCATTTAAGAACTTCTCTTCTGGAGAAACCCCTTTAATCATGGTCTAAAACTCAATATCTTTGTCAGAATTGCGTTGAATGGACGTGAATAAAGGCTCCCTTCCCCAAAGAATGGAGAGTAGACCTGATGCCCCAGGGAAGAGCGTGAAGATAAAGACTTTCCCAAAGAAGATAGGAAACAGATGTCGGGGCATTAACCAATTGGGTAATTGGATTTGTAACCCGTTTTGTCCGGGTCGTACCACAATCTTTAACCCCTTTGTGTGGATGCTCTTATAGCCTTCTCTATTGCAGTATCTATCGATGTAGACCGTTCTCTAGCGTTGTTCACCAAAAAAAAAAAAA